>JAGTTL010000324.1:0-57580 GCA_036851935.1 Coregonus suidteri | reverse complement strand
GCACCTCATCAGGAGCAGGCCAGGCATTGTAGGGAGGTCATACAGGCACGTGGAGGCCCCACACACTACTGGAGCTCTTCATTTGACTTGTTTTAAGGGACATTACTCAAGTTTGATCAGCCTGTAGTGTGGTTTTCCACTTTTAATTTTGAGGGTGTACTCCAAATCCAGACCCTCCATGGGTTGATACATTTGATTTCCATTTGATAATTTTTGTGTGATTTTGTTGTCAGCACATTTCAACTATGTAAAGAAAAAAGTATTTAATAAGATTATTTTTTGAGCAGTGTATTTCACATGAGATAGATGAGTTACATGTACGAGCCTAATCTCTACAGTATTTTTTAAATAAATAAAGTTAATTCATAAAGACACCATGTTCAACACCACACACAGATTAACATCTAAAAGAGTCGCTCTGGATAAGAGCGTCTGCTAAATTACTAAAAATGTAAATGTACTCACTTGTCCCCAGGAAAGAAGAGTGCCCCCAGTCCATCCTCCTTGTCTCCTCCGCTCCTTCCCCCTTCAGAGACATCTGATCCCGGGTTACTCTCCACAGCACTGTCCATGTCTAACTCTGCCCTCTCTCTGCCCTCCACCTCTCCTTCCTCCTCTCCCTCTGGGAATAGATGGCACCCTGGCTCAGAGTTAGGGGACACCCGCGTGCACATGATCGGATGGGCAAGGGCTTTGTCACCACGCTGTAGAGAGGGAGAGAGAGATTTTATTTGATTTATTAGGATCCCCATTAGCCGACGCCAATGGCGACAGCTAGTATTACTGGGACACATAACGAAAAAGACATTACAGACAAAATACTTTACAATTTACAAACTGAAAGGGAGAGAGGTGAGCAGGGGAGGTACACACACGGGCATGCGTGCACACATGCACACACACGTATACACACTCTCTGGAAAGGGCACGCACACACACACACACACACACACGTATACACACTCTCTGGAAAGGGCACACACACACACACACACACACACACACACACACACATATCTTTGTGAGGTCAACAGAACTACAGGACTACAGGACTATGCAAATAGTACTCTCAGACTTTCAGTCAAAACATTGATAGTGTCTAACACTGATAGACACATTTTAGGGTTTCAGCAAAGGGCAAAGGTCATTACATGTTGGTTAGGAGTGAACTATGAGCTCAAACCCAAAATCCAAGTGCTAGAACACGTGCTCAAATGTTAAGTAAAACACTGAAGGGATTTAAATCAGGTTTATGGATTCCTTCACTGTGGGAAGACTCTGGGTGTCACAGGAGGTCATGGAGGGTATTGAGTTGGGGTCAAAGGTCATGAGACTGGTGTTGGGTTTTATTTTTCTCATAATTGGATCTGTATGTGATGGATAGCTTGGAAGGAATGCATTGCATAATGAGGAGCACTGTACTGATATGGATTGTTTCACATAACAGGGTGGGGAACGTTGGGGGTAGGACAGATAAGACTTGTGTTTCTTGCAGATGCGAACACTCTCTCTTTGTATTCTGTGAAACTGTCCTTGAACATGGAGTACAGTGGGATGATGTCTTTCTGGGTGCTGACTCCGCAGGTTATCATAGCAACTATGTCTAGTAACAAATGGAGTGCCGAAGGAGTTGGGCCCACCCCTGCGCCAACGGATTGGCTGGACCACACTCAGTCCTTTGCTCTGGTTGGCCAACAGAAGAAGTGGAGGATTTCTGTCAGAGTATTTTAAGAAGAACTTAGAACAATGGATTAGTTAACTGAGTGCCCTGCGTGGTATTTCAGTGGACCCGTATATACGAACCTTCATACTTATCATACATACATTTTGCATATCATAAATTAAGCTTGGATTGAAGATCTCTTGATTCTTATTCCAATACCAGATTTGAATTACGCAATTTCTAACACTGGTCATTCAGTGTCACTCCAACACCTCTAATCCAGTCTAATGGTAATAGAGTAGAGAACGACAGATAATCAGATATATCGGACCGATATTGGCCTTTTCTAGTCTATCGGCTATCGGCCCTTCTCTATCGGCTTAGCCAATAGTTCCTCTACATAGCAAAGCTGTTGCTATACCAGCCGCCACTCACTGCCTGAGCCACGAGCACTGCACAATGCAGACGAATGTCTAGCTGGGAAAAGCAGCAGCAAGCAGCAAGCTAGCGCATTCTCCAATAGAAAGGTGCAGTATTGAGAAATGGATGAATTGACACAGTGACCAAAATTGAACTCCTGTTGCAAATATAAGTCGTAATAGGGAAAGAAGGAAGTGTTTTAAAATCCCTAAATAAAGGTTGGCAATTGGTTTAGCTACCTAAGAATCTTCCTGCATGTTTAATGTTTATGGACGAAGAAAGCTATAGATCAGCGCGTGTGTGCGTTCTCACGTCTCAAACTATTTGCAGATTTGAGTCATTCAGACAGAACGTGCGTCATAGTTTCATATTTTTTTCCTACCCTCGCTATCCTTGTTAGATATTATGCACATTTATAGATTGGTAGAAAATGTAATCGCCATTGAGCTAGTTCTCATAGTAGCAGTAAACAGCACCAAGTCATATGAGCGATGGAGCGAGATGTAAGGAGATGTGAAAGGGAGCGGAGTTCCAGCCTCGCTCTATCCAATCGTAGCAGTAGGATCAAGTTACAACCCGCCCATTTATTGACAGATAGCTGAACTAGCCAATTGAGTTGTTTTGAATTTCGTCCTGACAGCTGAGTTGTTTAGAGATGCGTCCTGACAGCAAAAATAATAATAATTCCAGATCACGGAAAATGACTAAAAATACTAGTTTGATATGCACCGTGATCACAAATCATGATGTTACATTGGACCCATTTGCATTGAATAGATGTTCTTTTATATTCTCAAACTAACTGCAGTGCCTATATGATGTCCTTCCATACAGTCGTGACATGCTGGAGTGACGCTTCTACGCAAATGTTGTTGATCAGTAGGCTAATATAAGACCCAAATGGAAGGCAAACAGATTGTTTGTCATTTGTATGTCACGAACGTTGAGAGACGGGTCGGACCAAGGTTCAGCGTGAAAAGCGTACATGTTTATTTAACTAAATAAACATACAACGAAACGTGAAGTCCTCAGGCTATACACACACGCCTAAACAGAACAAGATCCCACAATACACAGTAGGCAATAGGCTACCTAAGTATGATCCCCAATCAGAGACAATGAGCGACAGCTGCCTCTGATTGGGAATTATACCCGGCCAGACATAGAAATAGAAAACTAGAACAGAAACATAGAATATCTAACATAGATTTCCACACCCTGACTCAACAAACAAGAGTTCTATAGGTCAGGGCGTGACATTATAGCACCATAGACTCCACTGATTAGCCAAAACAAGCTCAATAACTCAATGTATGCACACACTCCTATTCACCTGTATTGTGAGTAGGCCTATGCCATCTGGATTTACCCAGTTTATCAAGAGATTTACCATTCAAATACAATTATTACCATTATGCTGTTATGTAGTTAGATTGGTAAAAACAAAGTCAAATGTATTGTTTGATTTAAAAATGGATGCATTAATGGATACATGGCTGTCTCTGGGACATTTTGTCATCAACATTTTTTAATTTTATGATATTGAATATCGGCCTAAAATATATCGGCCATCGGCCTCCTTGACCCCCAAAAATCAGTATCGGCCCTAAAAAATCCACATCGGTCGTTCTCTGTAATAGAGGAACAGGGAGGGAGAGAGAGAGAGAGAGAGAGAGAGAGAGAGAGAGAGAAAGAGGGAGAGAGGGAGAGAAAGAGAGAGAGGGAGAGAGGGAGAGAGTGAGAGAGGTACAGAGGGCAGCCCAATAACACACATGTATATCCTCCCACACAGAGCATTAGAGGATTAGAGGCTAATAAAGACATTTTCGCTCAAGGGCTCTCACCCTAACTGCTCTCTCTCTCTCTTTCTTTCTCTCCCTCTCTCCCCTTCTCTCTCTCTCCCGTGCTCAGTCTCTAGCTCCATTGCTATACTGGTTGAACTGCTAACGGACTAAAACTCAGGGCTGGAAGCCAAAAGTACTATTCCTAACATCACTAAAGCTCTGTTGGAGCCTGTCTGCCTCCCAGAACACACACACACGTAAATACACACACACATACGCACGTACGCACGTACACGTAAAACACTCACGATCTGGAAAGCGCATACACACACATTTTTGTGCAGACTTCAGGACAACGCAAATAGTACTCTCAGCCTTATTACATCACCAGTCAAAACATTGATAGCGTGAAACACTGATAGATACATTCTTAGGCTTTCAGCAAAAGGTCAAAACATGTTGGTTGAACAGTGATCAGTGAACAGTGAGCACAAACCTAAAATGCAAGTGCTAGAACAAATGCTCAAACGTGGTCTTAACTCAAACAAGGTCTTAAGTGAAACACTAAAGGAATATCAATTAGGCTCATGGAATCCGTCACTGTGGGATGACCCAAGGGGTCACGGAGGGTATTGAGGTGGGAGGCCAAAGGTTAAAGTTCATGAGACACTGGTCATTCATTCAGTGTCACTCCAACAGCTCTAATCCAGTCTAATGCTAAGAAAGGAACATGACTTTATCTCTACATGCTGGAGAAGTAGGAGGGAGAGAGGGAGAGAGAGAGAGAGAGGGAGCGAGAGAGAGAGGGAGAGAGGGAGAGAGGAGAGAGAGAGGGAGCGAGAGAGAGAGGGAGCGAGAGAGAGAGGGAGAGAGGAGAGAGAGCGGGGAGAGAGAGAGAGAGGGAGAGAGGAGGAGAGAGAGAGAGGGAGGTACAGAGGGCAGCCCAATTACACACAGGTACATGTATATCATCCCACACAGAGCATTAGACAGCTTTAGAGGATAATAAAAGCATTATCACTCAAGGGCTCTCACCTCTAACTGCTCTTTGCCTTTGCCTCTCTCTCTCTCTCTCTCTCTCTCTCTCTCTCTCTCTCTCTCTCTCTCTCTCTCTCTCTCTCTCTCTCTCACTCTCTCTCTCTCTCTCTCTCTCTCTCTCTCTCTCTCTCTCTCTCTCTCTCTCTCTCTCTCTCTCTCTCTCTCTCTCTCTCTCTCTCTCTCTCTCTCTCTCTCTCTCTCTCTCTCTCTCTCTCTCTCTCTCTCTCTCTCTCGCTCTCTCTCTCTCTCTCTCTCTCTCTCTCTCTTTCTCGCTATGCTGGTTGAACTGCTAACGGACTAAAACTCAGGGCTGGAAGCCAAAAGTACTATTCCTAACATCACTAAAGCTCTGTTGGAGCCTGTCTGCCTCCCAGAACACACACACCCGCCCCTCGATCTCACACACACACACACACACATACATACACACACCATGTAGGCCTATACACACACACACACACACACACACACACACACACACACACACACACACACACACACACACACACACACACACACACACACACTGTCTGTAGGATTAAGCGACAGCAGCAGGGACCCTGGGGCAGGGAGGGCCAGGGACAATACATGGAGAAAGAGTCTGTTTAGTATTCCATAGAGGACCAGGAGCGGGGTCTTCACATCTCCATGCCCCAAGGAATGCCACCCAGCACGGGGTAAAGGCAATAAACTAGGCCCCATCTCACCTCTTCGGGATGGAAATATTAGACTGCAAAAGAAAGTAGCAGTAGTGGAGGCTAAGAGTGAAGAGTGTAAATTCTATACAGGAAACACACAAAGGCAAAAACACAGTAGGAAGAACTGGTACGATTGTAGGTGAATGGTGTAGATTAACCCAACTTGACACCTGTTGCTGAAGAGCTATTTGGGCGTGAGGAAGCCGTTTTGCATAGCCAGTGTGTACAGTGTAGGATCTGCCCTGCTGTGTTTGGTGCTGTATGGTGAGCATGGCTACGAATGGTTACAGTACAGTTCAGTATACAGAAGTTGAGCAACTTCCAAAGGTCTTCTCCCTTGACTCAGATAGGGCTTTTACATACAAATGAGCCTCCATTAAGTCTGAATTAAAATTCAGTTGAGGGCAGACGGACGGACGGGCAGACAGACAGACAGACAAAATGCACACACACATCCCTTCTGCGGACACACACACACACACACATATACTCTCTCTCTCACACACACACACACACACACACACACACACACACCACACACACACACACACACACACACACACACACACACACACACACACACACACACACACACACACACACACACACACACACACACACACACACACACACACACACACACACACACACACACACACACACACCGACAGCCAGACAGCGTCACCCCCAGCCCTGGTAGTCCAGGACAATAGAGGCTGGGACAGTTAGGTCAGGGTGGGTGAATGCCTTTATGCCAGTAAGCAGTTGGTAGCTTAGGTCAGAAGAGACAGGGTAGAGAAGGATGGGGTAGTGGTTTGTTTTGGATGGGGTTCATCTGGCACTCCTCCAGTCACTCCTGAGCTGTTCTGACAACAGTGGGAACAGGGTGATCAACAGGAGGGGCCGAGGGGGTGGAGTGTGTGTGTGTGTGTGCATGCATGCGTGCGTGTGTAGGAGTGTGCGTATGGAGACCGGCTTCTCTACCGGATCCTTGCACAACAAACTACTCCTGAAAAGCCTGCCAGCCATAACAGCTGAATACCTAGGCTACCACGGGCTAACACATCACTGTGTTCCCAAAAGTGCACCAGGACGCTGTCAGACAGCCATAAATATAGATGGCTGTGGAGGTTGCCAAATGGCCTCACAGCAGCCAGTGGGTGTTTGTTTTTTTTTGGGGGGGGGATGGATCAGCTTTAATATTGCAGATAGATTGTAACTTCCATGAATGTAATTGTCTGCATCACTTCCAATCCCACCATATGTTGTTTTTTCTTCTCGCAAATATATATATATATATATATATATATATATATATATATATATATATATATATATATATATATATATATATATATATATATATACACACACACATATATACATACATATACATATCCTTTAAAAAATATATATATTTCCCTTTATTACCTTCCAACCCCACCACCCCTTCCCTAATTGGAGTAAACTAGTGAACAACAGCCAGTGGGTGTTACCTGAATGCCAGAGGGAGTTGCACTTTTCTTGAATGATGCCATGTGCCATGTTAGTACAAGCTTTATGAGCATCAGAGAGGGTACAGTTGATCACCACCTCCCAGGATATGCCCATTCTTGCCCCCAACAACCTGAGAGACCAAGACCCAGGGGCTGTGTCCTGGTTTCCTTATATCCAGGCCATCACTCATTCCACCCTCTCCCTCTCTCTCCTCCTCCTCCACTTCCACACATCCCAGGTGAGGTCAGGGGCTGGAGGGTGTGAGGAGAGGGAGAGGGGATGAGATGATGGAGTGGAAGAAGGCTTTTCTATTCCCAAACTGTGTCATAATGCCACCAATTAAGCTGTGTAAGGATGTGTCCGTGTGTGTGCATGTGTGTGTGCATACGTGTGTGTGTGTGCATACTTGCGTGTGTGTTTGTGTGCATGCAGAAGTGTGTGCGTGTGGGAAGCAGGCAGGGCAAGGAAGGGCAATACCAGCTTCTCTACCTGATCCTCGAGCAACAAACAAACTGATCCTGGAAAGCCTGGTGGCCATAACTAGGCTGCGTCTCAAATGGCACCCTGTTCCCTATATAGTACACTATATGGGAGCCATTTGGCACATATCCCTAGGCTACCTATAGTACACATCACTATGTTCTTGTTATGTTCCCAAAAGTGCACCAGGATCTGTCAGAGCCTTTATTATAGATGGCTGTGGAGGTTGCCAAATGGCCTCAGAGCAGCCACTGGGTGTTACCTGAAGGCCAGAGGGGGTTGCACTCTCTTTTATGATGCCATGTTAGCACAGGCTTAATGAGCAGGGGGTACTGTACACTTGATCACTGTCTCCCGCTATATGCCCCTTCTTCCTCTTCTAACTAGAGTTCTCTCTCTCTCTCAATCTCTTTCTCTCTCTCAATGTCTTTCTCTCTCTCTGGTCTCTTTCTCACTCTCTCTCAATCTCTTTCTCTCTTTCTAACCTCCAATTAAAGATTAGGTGGGAGATGGGAAGCCCCCAACAACCTGAGAGAGACCAAGACCCAGGGGTTCTGGTCTGGTTTCCTTATATCCTGGTTTCCTTATATCCAGGCCATCACTCATTCCACCCTCTCCCTGTCCTCCTCCTCCGCTTCCACACATCCCAGTTGAGGTCAGGGGCTGGAGGGTGTGAGGAGAGGGAGAGGGGATGAGGTGATGGAGTGGAAGAAGGCTTTTCTATTCCCAAAGAGTCCTTGGTATGCCATCAGGCTGTTAGTGTGTGTGTGTGTGTGTGTGTGTGTGTGTGTGTGTGTGTGTGTGTGTGTGTGTGTGTGTGTGTGTGTGTGTGTGTGTGTGTGTGTGTGTGTGCATGTGTGTGTGTTTGTGTGTGTGTGCATACGCATATGTGAACTCGGGTGTGTTCATGTTAAAGACTGTACTCAGCCCTTTCCCCCGTCCTTGTGTTTATGATGCCAGATAGTCTCCCATCTCTCCTCTCTCCCATCTCTCCTCTCCTCTCTCCCATCTCTCCTCTCCCATCTCTCCTCTCCTCTCTCCCATCTCTCCTCTCCTCTCTCCCATCTCTCCTCTCTCTCTCCCATCTCTCCTCTCTCCCTCTCTCCTCTCCCATCTCTCCTCTCTCCCATCTCTCCTCTCTCCCATCTCTCCTCTCTCCCATCTCTCCTCCTCTCCCATATCTCTCCTCTCCCATCTCCCCATCTCCCTCTCCCATCTCTCCTCTCTCCTCTCTCTCCTCCTCTCTCTCTCCCATCTCTCCTCTCTCCCATCTCTCCCTCCTCTCTCCCATCTCTCCCATCTCTCCTCTCCTCTCTCTCCCATCTCTCCTCTCGCCCATCTCTTCTCTCTCCCATCTCTCCTCTCCTCTCTCCCATCTCTCCTCTCTCCCATCTCTCCTCTCCTCTCTCCCATCTCTCCTCTCCTCTCTCCCCATCTCTCCTCTCTCCCATCTCTCCTCTCTCCCATCTCTCCTCTCCCATCTCTCCCATCTCTCCTCTCTCCCATTTCTCCTCTCCCATCTCTCCTCTCTCCCATCTCTCCTCTCCTCTCTCCCATCTCTCTCCTCTCCCATCTCTCCTCTCCTCTCTCCCATCTCTCCTCTCCTCTCTCCCATCTCTCCTCACACCCTCAGTCATCGGCCGACCCAGCCTGCCGGACGTCTTTATTAGGCTCATCATGGCCTGCTCACTCAGTGGAGAGAGAAAAGCCCAGCAGTAAAATCACTGTTATTGATGCTCTGCTACACACAGTAGAGTAGAGCAGCTCCAGCTCTGGGCGATGCAGTGCTGTTTTTGTGTCTAAAGACTAAAGAGAGGATGATTCAGAAGGACGCATCTCAATAGTCTTAGCTGTCTTCCTCTCCTCGTCTCCTCGCCTTCATCTACACTACAGACATGGAAGCAATTATATTTCAAGGGATACATCTCAATAGTCTAAGATGTCTTCCTCTCCTTATTCCCTTTTCTTCATCTACACTATATATAAAAACACTAGAGGCTCCTACAGATTGTGTGTCACAGGGACAATTGGTAATAAAGTGGGGTCAGTGTCAGTTGCTGTCATATTGCAGGTAGAGGAGAATGACAGCTACTGAGAGATGATTGCCTGGTGGGTGAGAGCGCTGCACAAAAAGAGAGATCGAGAAATGGCTCCACATCGGTGGTGCACTGAGTTACAATATAAAGTGCTTTGGACAGAAGAGAAGCGCTAGATACAGTCACGCCAAATCATTACAATTAACCAGAAGATGCTGCTGCACACATTGGGTTTGTGTGCTGTATTCTGATAGATAGAGAGAGAGAGAGAGAGAGAGAGAGAGAGAGAGAGCACTGATCTCTGGAGAGGAGGATCAGTAGAGCCATCTATTATTCACATCCAGCGCAGCAGAGAGAGGACGTGAGAGAGGGAAAAGACAGGGAGAGAGAAAGGAAGAAGAGGGAAAGAGAGGAACTGCCACTCCCCTCCAGTCAGACGTCCACTGAGGGAGAACAGAGTGGGACATATTGGGATGAGAGAGAGAGAGAGAGAGAGAGAGGGAGAATCAGAGAGAAGGGGGGAGAAACTGAGATAGAATGGGAGGATGAAAGATGAAATATGACAATTGAGGCATGAGGCTTGACACCAGCTTCACCAACCATGGGAATGACAATTAACAGAAACTTAGAGGGAGAGGGGAAGGGGAAATAGGGTGTCAGTCAAATGACCGTGGGATGTTTAACCTACACTGTGTGTGTAATATTGTGTGTCATACCATAGCTCTTGGGTAATGCTGTGGGTGGTATCGGACATGGTGAAACGCAAAACAAAAAACATTACATCATTAATTTGTTATGGGTTCTAGTTTGAACAATAAAGTTTGCTGGGCAGACACACTTGCTGGAGCACCTTAACACCAATTACCACTAAGCAACAAGCACATTTACAGTACATGTACAATCCATCTCAACTAACTTAATGTATTATATTAGTTCCTGTACTAATATCACTTCATCAGTTACGCAAGAGTATTAGCATCCACATTTCTTAGCTGGACCCACAGTCAAATTATACTCATGCAAATACATGCAAACACTTCTATGCTATTTCGAGCATGTTGTCACACAAACCTCCAGAACACTGATTAATATAGTTTGGTCGAGTCAGCAACTTGATGTTAGTGGGAAAAATACATTTACATTTTAAAGCACCATCTGTTAAGAGTATGGGGGAAAGGGGAAAAAACAGAGATAGAGTGGGAGGATGAAAGATGAAGAATTACAATTGAGGCATGAGGCTTGACACCAGCTTCACCAACCATGGGAATGACTAAGACTCATGATTCCCTAAGTTCCATCTGGCAAACAGAAACTTAAGACGGAGGGAGGGGAACCTGGAGACAAGTTTCCTGTCGTGTTGACGTTCCTGTTACCACAGTATGACTATGGTGTAACTGCAATAACTATTGACTACTGTGTAATATGGATGCTATATTATACTAGCTCTTGGGTAATGTTGGGTGTGTGGTATTGGACATGGTGAAACGCAAAAGACAAAACATTCATCATACATTTGTTATGGGTTCTTGTATGAACAAAAAAGTTGCTAGGGATATTCTAAGTTGCTGGAGCACATTAACAACTACAACTACTCAACCAACCAGCACATATACATGTTGACCAGTTTCTCATAGCAGGAAAATAATCCTGCAGCAACAGGAAATGTGAATTATTATGTGGATTACAATTAATGGACATTTTTGTAGGGGGTTGATAACATTTTTGTTAGGATAAATCAAGTCTGACATTTTAAAGTGGAAATTACAAACTTTAGACACCTTTTTAAACCTTCTCTCTTGACAACAGATAGTACACCTGTACTGTACATGTACAATGTGTGTGTTATACAATAGTAAAGTACACCTCTATGCCACTTCTGAATCATCTCAATTTTAGTTCCTAGTATATTGCAGCATCAGTTATGCAAGCTTATCTTTGGCATCCATGTATTCTAAGCTTGACCCACAGTCAAAGGATATTCATGCAAATACATAGACAAACATGTCCATGATATTTACAGCATGTTGGCACACAAACCTCCAGACTTTTTCTTGGAAAAAACACTGATGAATAGTTTGGTCAAGTCAGCAAGTTAGTGGAAAAGAGACATTTCCATTTTAAAGCACCATCTGTTCAGAGTATGGCGAGATAACATGAATATGTTTATACAGACATGGAATGAATATGGGCTACATTCATCCTGCTCAAACAGAATTGGAAAGTTGTAGTGACTCCTTTCACACATATCTTTCTCTCTCACTCTATCTCTCTCGCTAATGTCATGTAACATTAACAATATTGGAAAAGCCTTAAAACACCTCTGATCGACAACTACCTCTTTCCCAGGTCTAAGTTCCTTTCAGGTGGAGAGACAACACTGTTCCTACTACTCTAATTAATCAAAAAGACTACTCCCTGTCTGTTCCCATGTGGTGCTGAAGGTCAATATAATTTGAGTGCTAACATGTCATTGATCTGCAGCCCAGGGCCAGTGGGCAATCATCTGGACGACCATGCAGTTCACGCTACTATTGATTGAGGAAGAAGGAAGAGGATGGAAGATTGTTTAAGAAGCTGCTTCATCACGACTGAACAGTGAGCATGATGCGAGCCAACATCTCACCATTACAACAAGGTATATATGCTATACTATGCTATACTTAAGGCCTAAGGACAAGGTTTCCACTGGCAATGTTTCCACTCTCTCTTCTCCTTCTATTTAGCCTAAGAGAAAGAGACAGAAAGCCAGTGTCCGTCTATTCTTTCCCCTGCGTCGTAATACCTCCTTTCAACTTCCGCATGGGAAATCTGAATGGGTAATTTAGCTATTCCATGTATTCTAGCCTGGATCCTATCATTTCCCCCACCATCTGCATCCCTCTCTCCCGCCGTCCAGAGATGGGAAATATTCAGATAGACTGGATAATTATTCCCTGGATTTAAGTCTGGATGATCTTTTATGGATATTGGGTATGTTGGAGAGTTGAGAGACGGAGAGAGAGATAGAAAGAGAGAGAGAGAGAGAGAGAGAGAGAGAGAGAGAGAGAGAGAGAGAGAGAGAGAGAGATAGATAGAGAGAGAGAGAGCAGCAAGTATGAGCAGCCACCCACTGGGCTTTGATTTTGTGTGCGTTAGCAGAAACAGGAGTAGGGGAGAGAGAGAGACCGAGAGGGAGGGAAAGAAAGATAGACTGGGAGAGAAAGGAGAGAGAGAGAGTGGCATGCTGTGGCTTTGCTGGTGTTTCTCTGACTGTGCTTGAGAAGATAAGAACCAAATCCAATCTCATACTGTTGACGCACTGCAGAGCGCTTTTCAGTCTCTATCTCTCTCTTTCACTCTAACTCGGCAGCCGGCACTCAATTCAAGTGCTCTCTCCAACACAATGGAGTCTACCTGTGCAGTCACTAAACAATATTGCTTTTTAAGTATATTTTACTGTCCTTTACCAGTAGGCCTATGCGTTAACTGATAGTCAGTATGTTTCCTTCTCTGAGTACAGCTGAGGTTATTTGCAGTGTTTCCTATGTGTGTGTTTTGTATCTTTATGATTCAACCTCTTGCAGCAATGGAGAGACCTTCAGCCCACACAGCCACAGACGGAGTGAAAAAACCAAACGAGTCAAAAGAGAACAGGAACTGATGACTCATAATCCAGCAGCATTCTGTGAGGTAAGCACTAGAAGTCTCTATAAGCACTTCAGGTTTTGGCTACTGAGACACACACACACACAGACACAAACATAAATGCATGAGGCACGTGCTGACACAGAAACTATAGACACACACACACACACAGTACACACACACAGTACACACACACACACACACACACAGACAAACACTTAGAAATAGACACACACCCTCATACACACAACCTCATAATTGACAGCAGCTCCTGCATGCTTGTTCTTGGACACCTCTACAGTAGTAGGTCCTCAAGTTTCTCTGTGTACTCAGCTTCTCCAAACCACAATTCATTATGTGCCATTGATCTGACATGTTGTCCTCTTCGAGGATAGGAAGGACCCATTTCACAATCCCACAACCCAGAGGGTTTCCCGTCCTGTGGTTTTCAGATTGTCCCTGTATCCCTGTATCAACCCAATTGGCTGTATTGGGTTTCCCAGTAAAAATACCTCAACACAGTCTCCTGTGTACCTCTATGGGAGCCACTCCCCTTCCACATTCCTAGTAACCTAATCAGTTCCCTGTTCCCTGAAGAGCCAGGTGGGAACAAATGTGTGTTTGTGTCTCTGTGCCATGCTGGCTGGACGGCCCTGTGGTGACATTTCCCTCAGCTGTTTTTTCTTTCCTCAAGGCAGGACTAGTATTGGGCTGGAGGGGTGAGGTTTCAGGTTTTATACTGGGGAGTATCAGGGGTTATGCTGTGTAGGGTGTGTGAATGTGTGTGTGTTTTTGTGTGTGTGTGTCAGATAGTTAAAAGGTGTCCTTGGTGAGGGGGTATGGGTGTTAAGACGCCCACAGAGGAAACAGTCCGGTCATCCTGACTATCTGAAAGAGTATTTCAGGAACGCATACATGGACAGATAAAGAGAGGGTGAGGGAGCCAATGCAGTCTGTGTAATAATCCCTAGTACCAGTATCAGTGCCCTAGGAGTCATATTGCAAGGTCATCAACATGCTGGCCATCCATTTGTCCTCATGGTGTTAAACCTGTTGCCATTGAGCAACAAGTGTTGAGCAACTGGGCCCTGGTCATGTTCAAACAAACCAGTTAGAGCCAGCTGTTTCATATCAAAACAAAACCAACACCAACTACCAGAATAAAGCCTAACCCTGATATAGACACCATAATGGAGGCTGGCCATATCAGGGTTCAGAAAAGCTGTGCCAAAATCAAGAGCCTGCCCTTGGAATGGAGAGTGGACAGTGATAGAGAGGTGCCATGTTTTTAATATAATGTTACCTTGGTGCCGTGAACTTTAGATAATAAAGTCCATTGTTTTTCTATGGAAAGAATGTGTTATCTTCTGTCAGTATTGACTAGTTCTCCATACTATCCAGACTCTCCTCTACATCTAAGGGAAGCATGGCCTACACCATTTCATATTATTTAATAAGACAGCACTAACAAACAGCAGGTGTCCCTGACCCAGCCCCTCTTCAGATCTCTTCTATCAGCCTGGTAACACATTCAACTCTCAGCCCTGTTAGGACGACCCTACCCCCCAGTAGGCACACTTATGGACACAAAAACGCACGCACACACACACACACACACACACACACACACAAACACACACACACACATTAACTGTTTAAAGTTCAAGAGGAATTACTGTTTTGAGTGGATTAAAGGTCATCATTCATCCTGAGTCAATGTCTATAATGACTGTGACTATAATCTATACTGAACAAAAATATAAACGCAACATGCAACAATTTCAAAGGTTTTACTGAGTTACAGATCAGTAAATTGAAATAAATTCATTAGGTCCTAATCTATTGATTTCACATGACTGGGAGTACACATACGCATCTGTTGGTCACAGATACCTTTTAAAAAAAAGTAGGGGCGTGGATCAGAAAACCAGTCGGTTTCTGGTGTGACCACCATTTGCCTCATGCATCGCGACACATCTTCTTCGCAAAGAGTTGATCAGGCTGTTGATTGTGGCCTGTGGAATGTTGTCCCACTCCTCTTCAATGGCTGTGCGAAGTTGCTGGATATTGGTGGGAACTGGAACACGCTGTCGTACAAGTCGATCCAGAGCATCCCAAACATGCTCAATGGGTGACATGTCTGGTGAGTATGCAGACCATGGAAGAACTGGGACATTTTCAGCTTCCAGGAATTGCGTACAGATTTTTGCGACATGGGGCCGTGCATTATCATGCTGAAACATGAGGTGATGGCGGCGGCTGAATGGCACGACAATGGGTTGCTCCCTCAAAACTTGAGACATCTGTGGTATTGTGTTGTGTGACAAAATTACACATTTTAGAGTGCCCATTCATTGTCCCCAGCACAAGGTGCACCTATGTATTAATCATGCAGTTTAATCAGCTTCTTGATATGCCACACCTGTCAGGTGGATGAATTATCTTGGCAATGGAGAAATGCTCACTAACAGAGATGTAAACAAATTTGTGCACAAAATTTGAGAGAAATATGCTTTTTGTGCGTATGGAACATTTCAGCTCATGAAACATGGGACCAACACTTAGCATGTTGCATTTATATTTTTGTTCAGTTTAGTTATTCCTGCCCAGGTCAAAATACTGTATTAGACGGGCAGATCTGGTTTGGACCAAAACAATATAGCTTAGGCCTATCAGCTTAGTTAGTTTGAGAAGAAGAGGACACATCTCATTACGTAATGTCTTGTTACTGAACATGAGCCGTCTTATTCATACAGATATGGCTAGCCATGTCACATGTCACTGTGAGAGAAACTAGCTACTGTATGATAAATAGACACGTTTCCTCTTTTCTGTGGAACTGAGACCACAATTACAACATGTCGGTAAGTATATTGACAAAGTCACAGGTACTTATCAAGGAAACTCAAACATTGTGAAAACCTATCACCCATTCCGACTTATAACAGTTTGAATGTAGACTTCCTTTTTTGACATATTGTTGTGTGGTATACACTTCTCCTTTCTCACTGAACCATAGACTAAGTTACACAGCCGGAAAGGACAACATCGAGCTTCAGCCAAGCTCATACTGTACTGTACACTAAAAACCCACAATGTTTAAGAGGCGAAACAGAGAGCCACTCTCTCTCTCTCTCTCTCTCTCTGTACAGCCGGTGGCTGGGTGCTGTCTCGGTTCACCCCTCCTCTGATTGTAATGGGATTAATTGAAAGCCGGGGCTGGCTGGTCAGAGAGAGAGAGGGGAGAGAGAGAGAGAGAGAGAGAGAGAGAGAGAGAGAGAGATGAGAGAGAGATGAGGAGAAGAGTGAATGGTGATAAATTGTATTTCAGACCGAGGGAGATAGACTGTAGTCTACAGAGTCAGTGGAAGAAAGAGCAAAAGAAAAGTCTGAAAAAGACAGAGCGACAGAAAGAGAGCGAAGAGAGAAAGGGTCAAACACAGACACACACACAAAACTTACACGCACTCTCTGTCACTCACACACCCCACTGGAACAATGGACTTTGAGCTCTGGCGCTGAACTCAGCACCCCACCAACCCCCCAGATCCCCCAACACCTAACCTCCGCCCCAGATCCTTCTCTCTATCCTTCTACCCATCTTTCCCCTACCCCCGTTCCATAGCAAAGAGGCGCTGTCTCTTACCCTGTCCATTATATGGGGGGAGCCATGGTGGTCCCCCTGGCCCAACACTCCACCGGCCAAGCCCTCATCCGCCGAAGTCATCCAACTCGCCCCTCAAAGCAGGGGCTAAGTCCTCTGCCTTTCGTCTTACACACACAGGTGAAGCCAGGTCAGTACAGAAAGTGCCGGGGGTTTAGATAGTCCAAATGGCAGTCCTTTGAATCAGTGTAGTCCAGAAAAAGAGGGAGAGAAAAGGAGGAGAGGAGAGGGTGCTGGCTTAGCTCATCTGTGAGAGCGCGACTCACACACACTGCAACTACCTCACTCTCTCACACACATGCAGAGATGCAGCAACTCTCTCACACACTCATTTGGTTGTTCGCTCTCCGGCTGGCTTGCATTCACACAGAGGGAGCTCAGTTCTGGCAACAGTTGTTGAGATTAGGCCACTCCCCCCTCCTCCCCTCTCCCTGGGCTGTTGCCGGGCAACTGGCTTCAGCTGGGCCGGCCCTTAGAGAGAGAGACTCACATTGCTGCACACTCTCTCTTGGCCGCCGCCCCCTCAAGCAGCATTTGCATATTAAACCCTGCCTCTCTTCCATAGAACAGTGTGGCTTTGCTAGAGGGGGGAAGTGACATGCTATCTCCACTCATATAGTCTTATCCATTGACACGGCACATTTCTCTACAGGTTCAAAACCTGAAAAGCTGATGGAGTGGAGTGATAGAGTTCTTCTGTGTGGGTTTGAAGATTTGAGAGAGAGGGGAGGGGGAGAGCGAGATAAGGGAAGGGAAGAGAGTGTCAGGTGTCCCAATCAGGTGTATAAAACGTTTTCTGTATATTTGAGCTTCTGCGTGTGTATATGAGAGAGGGGGGGGGGGGCCTGTTGCCACAAGAAAAGGGCAACCAGTGAAGGACAAACACCATTGTAAATACAACCCATATTTATGTTGATTTATTTTCCCTTTTGTCCTTTAACTATTTGCACATCATTACAACACTGTACATAGCCATAATATTACATTTGAAATGTGTCCATTCCTTTGAAACTTGTGAGTGTACTGTTTACTGTTCATTTTTGATTGTTTATTTCACTTTTGTTTATTATCTATTTCACTTGCTTTGGCAATGTAAATATATGTTTCCCATGCCAATAAAGCCCTTTGAATTGAATTGAGCGAGAGGGAGAGATGAGGGGAAGAGTGAATGGTGATAAATTGTACTTCAGACCAAGGGAGATAGACTGTAGGCTACAGAGTGTCAGTGGAAGAAAGAGCAAAATAAACTTCTGAAAAAGACAGAGCGACAGAAAGAGAGCGAGAGAGAGAAAGGGTCAAACGCAGACACACACACAAAACTTACATGCACTCTGTCACTCACACACCCCACTGGAACAATGGACCTTGAGCTCTGGCGCTGAACTCTTCACCCCACCATCCCCCCAGATCCCCTAACCCCTAAGAGAGGGAAGGCTGAGGCTTCTCTCCTCCTTCCCTCCCTTCCTGATAGCCTGGCTGAGGCAGTGTTCGAGTCAACAACAGTGGATCCCAAAATGCAAGCACCACATCTCCCTCTCTTAACATTTACATTTACATTTACGTCATTTAGCAGACGCTCTTATCCAGAGCGACTTACAAATTGGTGCATTCACCTTATAGCCAGTGGGATAACCACTTTACAATGTGTTCATTTTTTATTTCTAGTTTTATTTCTGTGTTTATTTTTATTATTTTTCTTAAATATTTGTTTCTTATTTTATTTATTATTATTATTTTCTTTCTTTCTTTTTTTTTTTTTTTTTGGGGGGGTAAGGGAGGGGTAGAAGGATTACTTTATCCTATCCCAGGTATTCCTTAAAGAGGTGGGGATTCAAATGTCTCCGGAAGGTGGTGAGTGACTCCGCTGTCCTGGCGTCGTGAGGGAGCTTGTTCCACCATTGGGGTGCCAGAGCAGCGAACAGTTTTGACTGGGCTGAGCGGGAACTATGCTTCCGCAGAGGAAGGGGAGCCAGCAGGCCAGAGGTGGATGAACGCAATGCCCTCGTTTGGGTGTAGGGACTGATCAGAGCCTGAAGGTACGGAGGTGCCGTTCCCCTCACAGCTCCATAGGCAAGCACCATGGTCTTGTAACAGATGCGAGCTTCAACTGGAAGCCAGTGGAGTGTGCGGAGGAGGGGGGTGACGTGAGAGAACTTGGGAAGGTTGAACACCAGACGGGCTGCGGCATTCTGGATGAGTTGTAGGGGTTTAATGGCACAGGCAGGGAGCCCAGCCAACAGCGAGTTGCAGTAATCCAGACGGGAGATGACAAGTGCCTGGATTAGGACCTGTGCCGCTTCCTGTGTAAGGCAGGGTCGTACTCTGCGAATGTTGTAGAGCATGAACCTACAGGATCGGGTCACCGCCTTGATGTTAGCGGGAGAACGACAGGGTGTTGTCCAGGGTCACGCCAAGGCTCTTCGCACTCTGGGAGGAGGACACAACGGAGTTGTCAACCGTGATGGCGAGATCATGGAACAGGCAGTCCTTCCCCGGGAGGAAGAGCAGCTCCGTCTTGCCAAGGTTCAGCTTGAGGTGGTGATCCGTCATCCATACTGATATGTCTAACACCTCTCCCTCTCTCCTTTTCACCTCCCCAATTTCCCCTCTATCTCTCCACCCCCTCCTCCCCCAGCTCCCCTCCCCCTTGTACTTCTTCTTCACCCCCCCCCCCCCCCCCCATCACCCTATTTCACCACCTCCCCCTCTCCCAGGGCCCAGCAGCTTAATGTTAAACCCACACAGTCTGAGCCGGCTGAGCCCAACTGTCTCACAACATAATAAGTTGACTTTGGCAGGAGCAGTAGAAGGGTAGAGTCAGGCTGTGTCCCAGGCTCTGGTCAAAAGTGGTGCACTATATAGGGAATAGGGTGCCATTTAGGACGCACACTCAGACTACAAGACAACTGCTCAAACTGCTAGACAGGATGGGGGGTGGATGGTGAGGGGAATACTATTGAGTCTGCGCAGTGCATCTTCAATTATCTTCCCCTGGATGGTGAAATTAATTATTAAAACCAATAATTTATTCTAGATTAGATAGATTTGTTTTATTTATTCACATGCACAGGGTAGTTGCAGTGTACAGTGAAATTCTTAAGCTCCAACAGTGCAGGTGTGAATGAAACAATAAATTATAATAATATTAATATATACAGTTGAAGTCGGAAGTTTAGCCAAATACATTTAAACTCTGTTTTTCACAATTCCTGACATTTAATCCTAGTAAAAATTCCCTGTTTTAGGTCAGTTAGGATCACCACTTTATTTTAAGAATGTGAAATGTCAGAATAATAGTAGAGAGAATGATTTATTTCAGCTTTTATTTCTTTCATCACATTCCCAGTGGGTCAGAAGTTTACGTACGCTCAATTAGTATTTGGTAGCGTTGCCTTTAAATTGTTTAACTTGTGTCAAACGTTTCGGGTAGCCTTCCACAAGCTTCCCACAATAAGTTGGGTGTATTTTGGCCCATTCCTCCTGACAGAGCTGGTGTAACTGAGTCAGGTCTGTAGGCCTCCTTGCTCGCACACGCTTTTTCAGTTCTGACCACATATTTTCTATAGGATTGAGGTCAGGGCTTTGTGATGGCCACTCCAATACCTTGACTTTATTGTCCTAAGCCATTTTGCCACAACTTTGGAAGTATGCTTGGGGTCATTGTCCATTTGGAAGACCCATTTGCGACCAAGCTTTAACTTCCTGACTGATGTCTTGAGATGTTGCTTCAATATATCCACATAATTTTCCTTCCTCATGATGCCATCTATTTTGTGAAGTGCACCAGTCCCTCCTGCAGCAAAGCACCCCCACAGCATGATGCTGCCACCCCCGTGCTTCACGGTTGGGATGGTGTTCTTCGGCTTGCAAGCTACCCCCTTTTTCCTCCAAACATAATGATGGTCATTATGGCCAAACAGTTCTATTTTTGTTTCATAAGACCAGAGGACATTTCTCCAAAAACTACGATCTTTGTGATCATGTGCATTTGCAAACCGTAGTCTGGCTTTTTTATGGTGATTTTGGAGCAGTGGCTTCTTCCTTGCTGAGCGGCCTTTCAGGTTATGTTGATATAGGACTTGTTTTACTGTGAATATAGATACTTTTGTACCTGTTTCCTCCAGCATCTTCACAAGGTCCTTTGCTGTTGTTCTGATGAACGTGGTACTTTCAGGCGTTTGGAAATTTCTCCCAAGGATGAACCAGACTTGTGGAGGTCTACAATTTTTTTCTGAGGTCTTGGCTGATTTTCTTTTGATTTTCCCATGATGTCAAGCAAAGAGGCACTGAGTTTGAAGGTAGGCCTTGAAATACATCCACATGTACACCTCCAATGGACTCAAACAATGTCAATTAGCATATCAGAAGCTTCTAAAGCTATGACATCATTTTCTGGAATTTTCCAAGCTGTTTAAAGGCACAGTCAACTTAGTGTATGTAAACTTTGGAATTGTGACTGGAATTGTGATACAGTGAATTATAAGTGAAATAATCTGTCTGTAAACAATTGTTGGAAAAATGACTTGTGTCATGCACAAAGTAGATGTCCTAACCGACTTGTCAAAACTATAGTTTGTTAACAAGAAATTTGTGGAGTGGTTGAAAAACGAGTTTTAATGACTCCAACCTAAGTGTATGTAAACTTCCGACTTCAACTGTAACTGTTTACAACTGTGACAATGATAAATATAAATGTCCATTGGGGTGTGGGCAGGGTAGATGTCTGGGGTAGAAGCTATTGCCCAGTCTGTTAGTTTTAGCCATGATGCTCCTGTACTGCCCGTGTCTGAGGGATGGAAGCGGGGAGAACAGGCAGTGGTCAGGTGGCTGAGGTCACTGATGATCTTCTTGGCCTTCCTGCGACACCTGGTGTTGTAGGTGTCCTGGATGACAGGCTGTGTGCACCCAATGGTGCGTTCGGCTGAGCGTACCACCCTCTGCAGTGCCTTGCGGTCAGCATATGGAATTTGATTAATCAGCGTTATCATTTAGAGGTGCGGTACACTTCGTAGGACTCTTTTACCTATACAGCAACATCTCTGTTGCACCTGTGCAAACTACGCCATGTAAAACACCCTGTTCTTCCTTGCTCCAACCCATAGCATCTCACTGTGGTAGCACTAGCCCCTGTCTGTGATAATGTTGTTGTCACTATGGTGTCTTGTGCACCTACCTGCCTGTCATGCTGTTGTCATCACTGTGGTGTTAATGGAGGAAAGGAAAGGAAAGGGGGATACCTAGTCAGTTGCACAACTGAATGCATTCAACCGAAATGTGTCTTCCGGTTTTAACCCAACCCCTCTGAATCAGAGAGGTGGAGGGGGGCTGCCTTAATCGGCGTCCACATCATCGGCGCCCGGGCAGCAGTTGTTGTTTCTGTTATGTCTCAGTGATGTCCTAGTTTCTTCAAGAGGAGCTGTCTCCCATACAGGACAGCCGTAAACAAGGTACTCTCCTGTCAACCAACCGGATCCCCAGGGCTGTTCGCTCACAATACACCTTATCCCTCTGTACTGTGCCAACCTAGTTTCTTTGTGAAAACTTGCTCCAAACAATGGTGACCGTACCTGGTGTGCCAACCCAAA
Organism: Coregonus suidteri; assembly: GCA_036851935.1. Classification (NCBI taxonomy): domain Eukaryota; kingdom Metazoa; phylum Chordata; class Actinopteri; order Salmoniformes; family Salmonidae; genus Coregonus; species Coregonus suidteri. Next base: position 35,091 of record JAGTTL010000324.1, on the reverse strand, counting down.
CCCTCCAGCATTTCAGGGTGGAGAACACTTCTCTTCTCTCTGTCTCCTCCTCTATTTATTTATTTCCTCCCTCACCTCTTCCTCTCTCTCACCTTCTTTCTCTCTCTTCATTTCTCAGCTTACTCCATCTCTCTCACTCTCCCTCTACTTCTCAGCCTCTACCTCTCCCTTTCCTCCTGACATCTGCTTTGCTGCTCTCTTTGTCGTTATGACTCAGTCTGTCTCAGGGGGAAACTGACATATGTATCAGAACCTCCCCTCACAGACACTAGATCACCTAGTGCTTGACATGCATATATGGAGAGAGAGAGAGATTTATATAAGGAGGGTGGGAAGGAGGGATGAAGAAAGGGGTGAGAGAAGGAGGGAGAGAGAGGGTGATCCAGACCAGGGAACCCAAATGAAAGCTAATTGTGTGGAAAGGAATGCTCCCCTCCAGGACTCTCTCTCTCTCTCTCTCTCTCTCTCTCTTTCTACAGATCAACCAATTGGCCCACAGCTATTTGTTTATATGCAATTTGTTACAGGGCTGGCCTTCTCCTTTCACATTCTATTCATGTCTACCTGGGTGAGACTGGCATATTGTATTTCAGTTGGCGACATGTAGAGTAATGCTTTGAGGGTAATGCTTTCAGAACCAGCATTAATGTGATTTCTTAATGGTATTCACAGAGAGGAGAGTAGAGTGATTAAATGATTCTCCAGGGGAATGGAACTGTGTATCGGAGGAATGGTGAGGTGAAATACGAATCAAGAGGGAAGAATGAAGCGAGAGGAGATTTGTACTGCATTAAGCTGTGACTCCAATCTTTCTCGCACTTTCGTTGTCTGACACACACACACACACACACACACACACACATCACACACACACATCACACACACACACACATCACACATCACACACACACATCACATCACACACACACACACACATCACACACTCACATCACACATCACACATCACACACACATCACACAAACACATCACACACACATCACACACACACATCACACACCACACACACACACATCACACACACACATCACATCACACACACACATCACACACTCACATCACACATCACACATCACACACACATCACACACACACACACATCACACACACACACACATCACACACACACACACACATCACACACACATCACACACACACATCACATCACACACTACATCACACACACATCACACACACACACACATCACACACTCACATCACACATCACACATCACACACACATCACACACACACATCACACACAAACATCACACACACACATCACACACACATCACACACACACACACACACATCACACACACATCACACACACACACACATCACACACTCACATCACACACATCACACACACACACACATATACAGTACACACACACACACGCTACCGCTTCTCAAACACACACACTCACTCCTTCTCTCTGACACACACAAACACACACTCCTCCCAAACAAAAATAAATAAGCCAAACAAATAGTGGCTGTTGCAGAGTTCAGTTGAATCAGCTCCGTGGGGACTTGAGAGGCTGTCAACATTCACAATGCAGCAGCAAGACAGAGGAGGGAAAGGGAGAGAGAGAGAGGGTGAGAGTGTGTGTGTGTGTGTGTGTGTGTGTGTGTGTGCGAGAGAGAGAGAGAGAGAGAGAGAGAGAGAGAGGAGAGAGAGAGAGAGAGAGAGAGAGAATAGAGCGAGACAGGAAGAGAGAGAGAGAGAGAGAGAGAGAGAGAGAGAGAGAGAGAGAGAGAGAGAGAGTGAGAGGAATACAGAGAGAGAGAGAGAGATAGGAGAGTGAGAGAGGAATACAGAGAGAGAGAGAGAGAGAGAGAGAGAGAGAGAGAGAGAGAGGCCCCATAGAATGAGAGAGAATGAGAGAAGGAGTAGGCTCTTAAGTGGAAGAAAAGACAGGGATACAGTGAGGGGTACCAGGCACCGAGTAGCTGTTGTGGAGTGTCTGACGTGAATGCCAACAACGGTGCCACTCTCCTACTGCCAAGACGCAGGATTGGGAGAATTCAACCACAACCACGGGCACACACATGCACACACATACACACACGTTTCTACTCTACCAAGGTGGGCAAACCATTTTCCTTTAGACCTACTCTACTTCATATGCAGGGGCATGCAGTACTGCACACAAAACCAATATATTTACCCAAGTGGACTTTAAAAACAAATTGTGACCAAATGTGTATTTGTTTTGTTATTTTTTGTTGGGGGGGTTACAGGTACATTATCCATTTCAAATTATACGTTTATAAAATCTGTACCCGTTAGTGCTGAGCGATTTGTACTTTTTGAGGTCGGTTCGGTTTCAGTTCAATAATAAAAAATAAAAAAACAGTTTTCAATTTGTTTTCACCATTAAATGCATTATGAAATAATGATATTAAAATGATTTTAGAGCTTTATAATGGAAATTCTAAAGCCCAAAATAGTTGACATTCAATTGCCAAAACATACAAAATATTCCATTGTTTCTGTCAGGTCCACATTGGGTAGACATCAATAGAAATATAGAAAATGACTATGAAATAATACAATATTTCAGTTGTGTATATTATTTTGTTTTTATTTGATTACTTTATTATTTTTCATTCCTTAAAAATCATAATCTCATCTCTGCTCAGGCAGTAGCAGCCAAACAGCCAGACAACATTCTCTGTGCTGCCCATACTGTCATCCTATTTAGCTAAGCTAGCCTGCCTAAAGCATGCTGCAGAGCTGTCTGATTAAATCATTTTACTAGTTCTTCAAAGTAGATAAGGCATACTTTCATGAACTGTCTCTATCCATCTCTCTCTTCATTGTGTTGTGCACTTTCCTCTCTCATGCGGTCTATGCGGTCTGTGTGTATCTAACCTAACGTAGCAGGCATAAAAGTGTATCCATCTGTCCGAGCCGGAAAGAACAGGCGCAATGGATTATGGTCATTGTAGTTAATTAGTAATTGAACTGTAATTGAACCGACATCGGTTATTAGTTGTTTAATAACCTGAAAAAATACGAAATGTTGGTTAATCGCTCAGCACTAGTACCCGTAGGCGGCCATTCAAAATAAAAATAAACTGTAAGAAATACATAGAGTTTAATAATAAATTCAGTATAAACAGAAAAATAAAACAGAAAATAAGTGGGCCTCCACCCCCAACCTCCCATCTCATCCCATTCCCCCAACCCCACCCAGCCAACATGTCTCCATTCCAGATTCTCACTGACCACCGGAATTTGGAGCACATACGGGCAGCGACACGGATGAACTCTCGTCAAGCCAGGTGGGCCCAATTTCTTACTCGCTTTCAGTTTATTCTGTCCCACCGCCCAGGATCCCAGAATGTAAAAGCTGACGCATTCTCCAGGATGCACCATACTGGAGAAAGGAAGGATCTGGGGGGTCCTATCCTGCCTCCGTCTCTCATCAGGCACCTGTCGTTTGGGATGTGGACGAAGACATCCGTCTGGCAGCTCAGGAGGACCCAGCGCCTGCCAACCTTCCTCTGGGGCGCGTGTATGTACCCACCAGGGTCCGTGACCGCCTGCTGATCTGGGCGCACACCACCCTTACGGCAGGGCACTCCGGTATTACGCACACCCTACATTCTCTCTCACAAAAATACTGGTGGCCCACCTTGGCTACTGATGTCTCCCGCTATATCAACTCCTGTTCCGTATGTGCCCAAACGAAGACACCTCGGAGCGCCCCGGCAGGAAAACTAGTTCCTCTCCCAGTGCCTCAGCAACCTTGGTCACACCTGTCCATAGACTTTGTCACCGACCTCCCACGGTCTGACGGCTTCACCGCAATCCTGGTGGTCATAGATTGGTTCTCCATATCATGCCATTTTTTGCCACTAACTGGTCTTCCTTCTGCTCTCCAGGTTGCTGAGGTCCTGTTCCAACAGGTCTTCCGGCATTATGGACTTCCGGAGGACATTGTCTCAGACCATGGCCTCACTTCCGGGTATAGGCCTCAGTCGAATGGGCAGGTGGAGCGCATGAACTAGGAGTTCGGAGGTTTCTTCGTTGCCACTGTCAGGACCGGCAGGGTGAGTGGGTGAGGTTTCTTCCCTGGGCAGAATATGCCCAGAACTCCCTCGGTCACTCCTCCACGGGGCTCACTCCCTTCCAGTGCGTCCTGGGGTACCAGCCGGCCCTGGCCCTTTGGACACCCAACCAGACCGATGCGCCCGCTGTCGACGAGTGGTTCCGCAGGGCCGGACAGGTCTGGGACGCCGCCCATGTCCATCTCCAGAGGGCCATTCGTCGGCAGAAGGACCAAGCCGACCGCCATCGCAGTGAGGCCCCCGTATTCCAGCCTGGTGATCGTGTCTGGCTGTCCACTAAAAACCTCCCTCTCCGCCTGCCCTGCAAGAAACTGAGCCCCCAGTTTGTGGGGCCGTTTAAGATCCTCCGGCGGATAAATCAGGTATCGTACCAGCTGCTCCTTCCCCCTCACTACCGTGTCTCACCCACTTTTCATGTGTCTCTCCTCAGGCCGGTGGTTCCTCGTCCTCATTGTTGATTCCTGCGTCTGCGTCCTGCCTCTTCGTATCCTCAGTACTCGTCACAAACTTATTAAGAAGACAGACACCATACGTCCCTCTCACTTTGAGAAATGTCTCATACATTTCTTTAGGATCTAACAGAAGATGCATCCCAAATGGCACCCTAGGCCCTAGATAGTGCTCTACTTTTGACCACTACTAGTGCACTACATATAGAATACGGTGCCATTTGGGATGCAGCGAGAGAAATAGGCTGCTATAGATGTTAAAGCAGGGTATATATTTTTCGGTGTTGCTTGTCTGCAACGTTATCAGCATTTTGAAGCCACCATCTGCTACAGTACATGGAGAGAATTAGCAAACACCTACTGCACCACTTTACACAGAGACAAAATGACAACGTAGGCAGAGAAAGAGAGAGGGGAGAGAGAAATAGGATAAAGAGAGACCGGGGAGAGAGAGAGGGGGGAGGGAGAAATAGGATAAAGAGAGACAGAGAGAGGGGGGGGGGGGGGGGAGAGAAATAGGATAAAGAGAGACAGAGAGAGAGGGGGGAGGGAGAAATAGGATAAAGAGAGACAGAGAGAGAGAGGGAGGGAGAAATAGGATAAAGAGAGACAGAGAGAGCAGGTGAGAGAGAGAGGGGGGAGGGAGAAATATGATAAAGAGAGACAGAGAGAGCAGGAGAGAGAGAGAGGGGGGGAGGGAGAAATAGGATAAAGAGAGACAGAGAGAGAGGGGGGAGGGAGAAATAGGATAAAGAGAGACAGAGAGAGCAGGAGAGAGAGAGAGAGGGGGGAGGGAGAAATAGGATAAAGAGAGACAGGGAGAGCAGGAGAGAGAGAGAGGGGGGAGGGAGAAATAGGATAAAGAGAGACAGAGAGAGAGGGAGAGAGGGAGGGAGAAATAGGATAGCAGAATTCTGCAAAAACATCCTCTGTGTACAACGTAAAACACCAAATAATGCATGCAGAGCAGAATTAGGCCAATACCCGCTAATTATCAAAATCCAGAAAAGAGCCGTTAAATTCTATAACCACTTAAAAGGAAGCGATTCCCAAACCTTCCATAACGAAGCCATCACCTACAGAGAGATGAACTTGGAGAAGAGTCCCCTAAGTAAGCTTGTCCTGGGGCTCTGTTCACAAACACAAACAGACCCCACAGAGCCACAGGACAACAACACAACTAGACCCAACCAAATCATGAGAAAACAAAAAGAGAATTACTTGACACATTGGAAAGAACAAACAAAAAAACTGAGCAAACTAGAATGCTATTTGGCCCTAAACAGAGAGTACACAGTGGCAGAATACCTGACCACTGTGACTGACCCAAACTTAAGGAAAGCTTTGACAATGTACAGGCTCAGTGAGCATAGCCTTGCTATTGAGAAAGGCCGCCGTAGGCAGACCTGGCTCTCAAGAGAAGACAGGCTATGTGCACACTGCCCACAAAATGAGGTGGAAACTGAGCTGCACTTCCTAACCTCCTGCCAAATGTATGACCATATTAGAGACACATATTTCCCTCAGATTACAGCGATCCACAAAGAATTCGAAAACAAACCCAATTTTGATAAACTCCCTTATCTACTGGGTGAAAAACACAGTGTGCCATCACAGCTGCAAGATTTGTGACCTGTTGCCACAAGAAAAAGGGCAACCAGTGAAGAACAAACACCATTGTAAATACAACCCATATTTATGTTTATTTATTTTCCCATTTGTACTTTAAACTATTTGCACATTGTTACAACACTGTATATATACATAATATGACATTTGAAATGTCTTTATTCTTTTGAAACTTCTGAGTGTAATGTTACTGTTTAATATTTATTGTTTATTTCACTTTTGTTTTACTATCTACTTCACTTGCTTTGGCAATGTTAACACACGTTTCCATGCCAATAAAGCCCTTAAATTGAATGATGAGAGAGAGCAGGAGAGAGAGAGGGGGGGAGGGAGAAATAGGATAAAGAGAGACAGGGAGAGAGAGAGCAAGAGAGAGAGAGAGGGGTGAGGGAGAAATAGGATAAAGAGAGACAGAGAGAGCAGGAGAGAGAGAGAGGGGGGAGGGAGAAATAGGATAAAGAGAGACAGGGAGAGCAGGAGAGAGAGAGAGAGGGGGAGGGAGAAGAATTGGATAAAGAGAGGACAGAGAGAGAGGGGAGAGAGGGAGGGAGAAAAAAGGATAGCAGAATTCTGCAAAAACATCCTCTGTGTACAACGTAAAACACCAAATAATGCATGCAGAGCAGAATTAGGCCAATACCCGCTAATTATCAAAATCCAGAAAAGAGCCGTTAAATTCTATAACCACTTAAAAGGAAGCGATTCCCAAACCTTCCATAACGAAGCCATCACCTACAGAGAGATGAACTTGGAGAAGAGTCCCCTAAGTAAGCTTGTCCTGGGGCTCTGTTCACAAACACAAACAGACCCCACAGAGCCACAGGACAACAACACAACTAGACCCAACCAAATCATGAGAAAACAAAAAGAGAATTACTTGACACATTGGAAAGAACAAACAAAAAAACTGAGCAAACTAGAATGCTATTTGGCCCTAAACAGAGAGTACACAGTGGCAGAATACCTGACCACTGTGACTGACCCAAACTTAAGGAAAGCTTTGACTATGTACAGGCTCAGTGAGCATAGCCTTGCTATTGAGAAAGGCCGCCGTAGGCAGACCTGGCTCTCAAGAGAAGACAGGCTATGTGCACTCTGCCCACAAAATGAGGTGGAAACTGAGCTGCACTTCCTAACCTCCTGCCAAATGTATGACCATATTAGAGACACATATTTCCCTCAGATTACAGCGATCCACAAAGAATTCGAAAACAAACCCAATTTTGATAAACTCCCTTATCTACTGGGTGAAAAACCACAGTGTGCCATCACAGCTGCAAGATTTGTGACCTGTTGCCACAAGAAAAGGGCAACCAGTGAAGAACAAACACCATTGTAAATACAACCCATATTTATGTTTATTTATTTTCCCATTTGTACTTTAACTATTTGCACATTGTTACAACACTGTATATATACATAATATGACATTTGAAATGTCTTTATTCTTTTGAAACTTCTGAGTGTAATGTTTACTGTTAATATTTATTGTTTATTTCACTTTTGTTTACTATCTACTTCACTTGCTTTGGCAATGTTAACACACGTTTCCCATGCCAATAAAGCCCTTAAATTGAATTGAGAGAGAGAGCAGGAGAGAGAGAGGGGGGGAGGGAGAAATAGGATAAAGAGAGACAGGGAGAGAGAGAGCAAGAGAGAGAGAGAGGGGTGAGGGAGAAATAGGATAAAGAGAGACAGGGAGAGAGAGCAGGAGAGATAATAAGGAGAAAGAGAGAGACAGAGACACAATTGAAATTCCTCTATTGTGTGTGACCGACTGACTTGATATTTACCTATACATTTGCACTCTTTCTCCAAATTGCTATAGTTTGGTCTAAAATGTATATTGCATGACCAGACTGCATACCTCCTCGCTCTCCCAAGGTAAGTGGCGTTTCAGAGCAGTTAAGTGCCTCTCGTTTTCAAGGCAGGCAGAATCAAGCCTCCACACAGTCGTATTTGCCCTGTCTATCTCTCTACACTCAGAGGGAATTATCTGCACACTATGGTGGAATGAAATGGAGAGATCACACACACACACACACGGACGCACGCACAGTCGCACACACACACACTAGCGATCAGATCCCGTTGCTGCCGCTCGCCATGAAAAATTCAGGTGTTCTCTACCCACAACAGAATGAAACCACACACACACATAGCCCTCCTTATAACATACAACTGCAATAGCTGCAGCGTCTATACAACCGGAGCTTGAAGACATGGTTGGCTGCAAAAACCAGGATCTTGGCGCAAAATCAAAGCTATGGTAAAATCACTATTAACTACTATACCACTGTGACTCTATAGGTGATATATAGCCTAGGCTAGAAAACAGCGCTCCTCTCTAGCTCTAACAGGATAAGTTACCCAGTCCCATTCTGTCTGTGTGACTGATATCAGCATAACACCAGCGTCCCAGTACACAGCTGTGTTATGGTGAAACCAGGCCACTGGGTTAGTGGAGCCCTCAGGGCACTATTAAAATAGTTATGTGGAGGTATTGATAACCACTACACATACTTCTGCCATTGTTGGAAAGGTTAAGACCTCTTTATTACAGTATATAATGTAGAACAAACACAAGCAAAAAAAAACCAAAAAAAACACTGTCTACTGTCTGACCCTGTACTCCAGTCCACAGTATGTTTCAATGGGGTGTAGGAGATTGGCCATAATAGTGCAAGGCCAAGGGGACAAACATTCACTTACCCTTGACTTGCTTTGATCTAGTCGTGAGACAATATAGTGGTTGGTATGAGGGCTCACCGCCCATCCCACCCTGCAAGAGCTGACACACACACACAAACACACACATACATGCCCTAATACACACATCCCTCACCCCCATACATCCTTCACCCCCACACATTGGCACTGGGCAGTCAAAGTCACATCAGTCTCTGCCACCAAGACAGAAGTTATTTTTGGGATCTGTCTTTACATGGCCGTTGGGTCCAGTGGTGCTGACCTTGCTGCCAGTGAGTGACAGTGGATCATAGCCTGGTAATCTATCATGCTGTTAATGGGCCACAGGGACCAGGGGTGAAGGGGAATCAATGGGAGGAATAAAGAGCTGGAAGGGGGCGAGGTGAACGTGTGTATAGGGAGGGGGACGGGTTGAGGGGGTTGTGTGTGTGTGTGTGTGTGTGCGTGTGTGTGTTTGTGATCACTCAGAGTAGGTATGCGTATTGGTCCGGGTCCTGTGTGGCTCAGTTGGTAGAGCATGGCGCTTGCAACGCCAGGGTTGTGGGTTTGATTCCCAAGGGGGACCAGTACGAACAAATAAGAAAATGTATGCACTCACTACTGTAAGTCGCTCTGGATAAGAACGTATGCTAAATGGCTAAAATGTCAAATGTATGAGAGAGAGAAATCTAAATGAAAAGATAGAGAGTAGAGACATAAGGGTTTTGTATTTGTACTGCTTGTGAAACTACTAGACATGTATGAGGACAGGTTGCACATCACTGCTGAAGGGGAAGTGTTGGAAAGGATGTTGAAGACTAGATAGATCACTGTTTCTGTCCAAAATGGCACCCTATTCCCTATATATTACACTACTTTCAGTGCACTTTATAGGGGATAGGGTGCCATTTCAGACAACAATCAGTAGCCCTGAGTAAGACCAGTGTGAACTGAACTGAGACCAGCAGAACCAAACACACGATACGCATCACACCATGGCTGTCAATTACCCTGACAAACAGACAGACCGACAGCTAGGAAGCAACCACAAATTATATGAGCACACACACATATATACACACATGCAAACGCACAGCTAACCCAAACGCACGCACGCACACACACACACACACACACACTGTGTTGTGTTTTCTCTACTTCCCTTTAGTAAATACAACCCAGTAGCTGGAAGTGTCGACTGAGGCTCCAGTGACCCGCTCAGAGAGACACCTGTATGTTGACACAAATATTTGAGGAAGTCACTGAACTATAACTATTCAACAGAATCTGTATGATTTGAAGCTGGTTCTGAATTCGGGTAAAATAAAATGCATGGTATTTTCAAATGCAAGGCATGTTACTAATCATGTCATTGCTACATTGGATGGACATACTATAGAGCAAGTCAAAGTGTACAAATATTTGGGAGTGTGGGTGGATTACAAGATGAGCTTCACTGTTCATGTGGAGAACTTGATAAGGAAGCTCAAGCTGAGAATAGGTTTTTATTACCGGCATAAAGCTTGTTTTTCTCTGGAGGCCAGGAAGGAGCTGGTACAATGTACTGTATCAGTGAAAAGTTTGGACACACCTACTCATTCAAGGGTTTTTCTTAATTTTTACTATTTTCTATATTGTAGAATAATAGTGAAGACATCAAAACTATGAAATAACACATATGGAATCATGTAGTAACCATAAAAGTGTTAAACAAATCAAAATATATTATATATTTGAGATTCTTCAAAGATGTGTCTGTTACTTGAACTCTTTGAAGCATTTATTTGGGCTGCAATTTCTGAGGCTGGTAACTCTAATGAACTTATTGTCACGATCGTCGAACACAGTGGACCAATGCGCAGCGTGGAATGAGAACATACTTTATTCTATTACACCACACGAAACAAAACAAAACGATACGTGAAGTCCTAGGTAACAGACACAAACCATACACGGAACAAGATCCCACAAACACTGTGGCAAAACAGGCTGCCTAAGTATGGTTCCCAATCAGAGACAACAAGCAACAGCTGACACTCGTTGCCTCTGATTGAGAACCACCCCGGCCAACACAGAAACACATGAGCTAGATAACGAACCTAGAACACAAATACATAGAAACTACACACCCTGGCTCAACATAACAGAGTCCCAGAGCCAGGGCGTGACAGTACCCCCCCCAAAGGCGCGGACTGCGACCGCGCCAAACATAAACCGAACAGGGGAGGGCCGGGTGGGCATTCCTCTCGGAGGCGGTTCCGTTCCGGCTCCGGGCTTGACCACCACCCTCCGTAGCGCCCCTGATCCGGTCTGGCCCCGCTGGCTGGAGCTGGACTGGACATCGGTGGAGCGGATTGCTTAGGCTCCGATGTGGAGCAGCTGACCGGTACCTGACCAGGCACCGGTGACCCAGGCACGGGCTGTGCCGGACTGATGACGCGCACCACAGGCTTGGTGCGGGGAGCAGGGACGGGCCGGACCGGGCTGACGACGCACACCACAGGCTTGGTGCGGGAAGCAGGGACGAGCCGAACCGGGCTGACGAAGCGCACTACAGGCTTGGTGCGGGGAGCAGGAACAGGCCGGGCCGGGCTGGCGACGCGCACCATTGGCTTGGTGCGGGGAGCAGGAACAGGCCGGGCCGGGCTGGCGACGCGCACCATTGGCTTGGTGCGGGGAGCAGGAACAGGCCGGACCGGGCTGGCGACGCGCATCACAGGCTTGGTGCGAGGGACAGGAACAGGCCGGACCGCACTGGGAACACACACCACTGGCCTTACCCGGGGATCAGGAACGGGCCGGACCGGACTGGCAACACACCTCAGTACCTCTCGCCGTGCCTCTACATTTTCCTTCCCTCTACTCGCCAATGGCTCCCGTAACCCGGTGGCCTTCTCTCCTCGTCCACTAACTCGCCCCTTATCTGCCTCCAGCAGTCCCGTCGTCCACGGTGTGAGCCCCCCCCCTAAAAATGTATTGGGTTCGTCTCTCCCCCGTGGCTATGGCCTCCATGGCTCTCGCCAGACTCTCCAGCCTCTGCTCCCAAGTCCAACCTCTCTCCTCCTCACGCGGCTTGACCCAGTCGAGGTTGATATCCATTAGAGTCCTCTCTGGCGTTGGCTCCTGGACACGCTGCTTGACCCAGTCGAGGTGGATATCCGCTAGATTCACCTCTGCCGTTGGCTCCTGGACACGCTGCTTGGTCCAGTTATGGTGGGATCTTCTGTCACGATCGTCGAACACAGTGGACCAATGCGCAGCGTGGAATGAGAACATACTTTATTCTATTACACCACACGAAACAAAACAACAAAACGATACGTGAAGTCCTAGGTAACAGACACAAACCATACACGGAACAAGATCCCACAAACCATGTGGCAAAACAGGCTGCCTAAGTATGGTTCCCAATCAGAGACAACAAGCAACAGCTGACACTCGTTGCCTCTGATTGAGAACCACCCCGGCCAACACAGAAACACATGAGCTAGATAACGAACCTAGAACACAAATACATAGAAACTACACACCCTGGCTCAACATAACAGAGTCCCAGAGCCAGGGCGTGACACTTATCCTCTGCAGCAGAGGTAACTCTGGGTATTCCTTTCCTGTGGCAGTCCTCATGAGAGCCAGTTTCATCATATAGTGCTTGATGGTTTTTGCGATTGCACTTGAAGAAACGTTCAAAGTTCTTGAAATTTTCCAGATTGACTGACCTTCATGTCTTGAAGTAATGATGGACTGTTGTTTCTCTTTGCTTATTTGAGCTGTTCTTGCCATAATATGGACTTGGTCTTTTACCAAATAGGGCTATCTTCTGTATACCACCCCTACATTGTCACAACACAACTGATTGGCTCAAACGCATTAAGAAGGAAAGAAACTCCACAAATTAACTTTTAACAAGGCACACCTGTTAATTGAAATGCATTCTAGGTGACTACCTCATGAAGCTGGTTGAGAGAATGCCAAGAGTGTGAAAAGCTGTATATTTTGATTTGTTTAACACTTTTTTGATGTCTTCACTATTATTCTACAATGTAGAAAATAGTAAAAATAAAGAAAAACCCTTGAAGGTAGGTGTGTCCAAACTTTTTACTGGTACTGTACATTACTGGTGGCTTTAGATTTGAGTGATGTTATATATATGCAGGCCTCAACCACAACCCTGAGAGCACTTGATTCAGTATATCATGCGGCCCTCAGGTTCATTACCAATCAAAAACGTCTAACACATCATTGTGATCTCTACAGCGCCGTTGGCTGGTCGTCATTGACCTTACATAGGCTTAAACACTTGGTCGATGTAAATATCATAGAAGAGTGTAATTGTCTTTAGGACAGCAATTTTTTAGTTATGACATTTGTGTTTCTTTACGTATTATGTAATTGTTGTACTGTATGTGTGTCTATAGTGTTGTTCAATGTTTTGTTAGTGTAATGTAAGTTGTTTTGTCTGAGAATTTGTTCCCCCTGCTGCTGTTTGACCAGGTCTCTCTTGAAAAATAGATTTTATCTCAATGAGAAAAACCTGTATAAATAAAGGTTTAAAAAAATTTACAAAAATAAATAAGAAGAAACCACACAGACCAAAGGAGCAATATGTCTGTCATAACACCATCTGACCTTCCTCAATTTCAAGTATGTTGTGTTAAGACCACTGTATATTGTGACTACAGTTCTGGCTGTGGCACAGTGTTGAGGAGAAAACTGTGTGCTGAAATAGTCTGCCAGATATAATGGAACTTAAGCTTAAGCTCTACAGAATAAACTTCCTCTATTGCTGCAAGGAATGATGATACCAAATGGATCATGTATTCAATACATCATTGTACTGGTAAAGGCTATCTTTTCCAAACCTATAACATGTATATTCTGTTATTCCGATGTGACTAAATTGTGGCTCAAAGGAGGAACACAATGTGGATGTGAGAAAGAGAAGCACTGTGTGAGTTTTAGAGTAAGTGTGTGAGACAGGACGTGTGTTCGTTGGTCTGACCATTGCACAAGTGGGAGAATGTGAAGTTTGCTGTATGTCAGAAAGGTTTACAGTGAGTGAGTGTGTGTGTGTGTGTGTGTGTGTGTGTGTGTGTGTGTGTGTGTGAGCGGAGGGAGGCAGCGGGCCAGAACTGAGCTCCTGTGACAGCTCCTCTATTCAGCCCCCACATCACAGGAAAATCAGCGACCTAATTAAACAAGCGGAGGGAGAGGGAGAGAAAGACAGTGAGAAAGGATGGGACAGACAGGGTATGGAGAGACGGAGAGAGAGAAAGGGGTTGGAAGACAACAGAAAAAAGGGCAGTAAAATAAAGGAGTGAGCAAATCAATGAGTAGATGACAAAGAGAAAAACATGCAAGTGTAGTTAAAGAAGCTACAGTGTGAAAGATAACAACAGATTAGATAGACAGAAACGAGGGAAGGAGGGAGGCTATTGGAAAAAGGGGTAGGGATGAACATAGGGAGTTAAAACCTTGGCCTTGGGCTATATCAGATGTGCTGGCTCAGATTTGGGGAGAGGTAGAGAGAGGGGCAAGAATGCTGCCGCTAGCACTTTATCCCTTATAGACTTATAACATAGCAGGGCAAAGGCATACACAGACCTCCACTGCTGTACTAAGGAGATAAAAGAGACAGAGAGACAGAGGGGGAGAGATGGAGGGAGAGAGAGAGAGAGAGAGAGAGAGAGAGAGAGAGAGAGAGAGAGAGAGAGAGAGAGAGAGAGAGAGAGAGAGAGAGAGAGAGAGAGAAGTGATAGAGGGAGAAAGAGAGAGAGTGATATAGATAGTGAGAGATGAGAGAGAGAGAGAGGGAGAGAGAGAGAGAGAGAGAGAGAGAGAGAGAGAGAGAGAGAGAGAGAGAGAGAGAGAGAGAGAGAGAGAGAGAGAGAGAGAGAGAGAGAGAGAGAGAAAGCGAGAGAGAGAGGGAGAAAGAGAGAGAGTGAGAGAGAGGAGAGTGAGAGAGGAGAGAGAAGTCTGGATAACCATTCACTCAAGCTATAGGCATGACAAGTATAGCCATTCTAGATGAGTGGACTCAGCATGCTGCTACAGTGAGGATTAATGACAGAATGAATCCTATCAGTCACACCCTCTTTAGGATCAGCTCTTCATAACCTGGGTCTAGTCTCGACCATTGTGAGCGGTAGAGACTTAACACCCTTTATGCTTAGGTGAACAGAATCAGCCAAATTAGTGGTTAATATTACAGTTCAGCAATGTGTGTGTGTGTGTGTGTGTGTGTGTGTGTGTGTGTGTGTGTGTGTGTGTGTGTGTGTGTGTTCGTGTGCATGTGTGTGTGTGCATGCATCTGTGTCTAAGCATTTTGTCCTTTTGCTGACCACCTATCTCACAGTCTTACATTCAACCCAGGACAGTCTGTGAAGTGCCTTTAGCTGTGCTAGAGTTCAAGTGTACTAGGATCCATAGGGAACTGAGAGAGAATACAGTGGAAGTCTGCCAAGTAAACACACACACAACGACTTTTCATTCCTCTGGTTCTACACAGTAGCTTTTCCATCCATCCCTTGGCCGTGTGTGTGTGTGTGTGTGTGTGTGTGTGTGTGTGTGTGTGTGTGTGTGTGTGTGTGTGTGTGTGTGAGAGAGAGAGAGAGAGAGAGAGAAAGTTGGCAGCAGTCCCAATCAGGACCCACATTCTCTCCATCTGGCCAAACAGCAGAACGAATAGAGAGATACACTTCCTATACACTTCTGTGTGTGTGTGTGTGTGTGTCTGTTGTTCACTATATTTGCCATGGGTAGTAGTTGGGTGAGAGAGGTTGCATTGGTGAATAAATTAAAAGGAGAGTTTGGAACGGTGACGATGCTTTGGCATGTGGCAGTGTGTGTGTATATGCGGTGCACGCGAGTGTGTGTGTGTACAGTACGTGTGTGTGCGGTGCGTGTCAGAGAGACTCCAGGCTTCAGAGTATCTGCCCAGATGCTCGTGGCAGGGGGTGACCTCAGCTCTGCCAGTCAGACAGCCTGGCCCTGTGGCACAAACACACAAACATACACACACACACACATATATGCTAGTGAAGGGCACACAAACTTCCAAAACACACATGCACTAGCATGCCAAAGTCGTACTGACTAGAGGGCATTTAAACTTCCAGAACAGCTACTGAAATAGGAGCTACACATGGTATGTGGACACCTGCTCATCAAACATCTCATTCCAAAATCATAGGCATTAATATGGAGTTAGTCCCCCATTTGCTGCTAGATATTGGAACATTGCTGCGGGGAATTGCTTCCATTCAGCCACGAGTATTAGTGAGGTCGGGCACTGATGTTGGTTGATTAGGCCTTGCTCGCAATCGGTGTTCCAATTCATCCCACAGGTGCTGGATGGGGTTGAGGTCAGGGCTCTGTGCAGACCAGTCAATTTCTTCCACACCGATCTCGACAAACCATTTCTGTATGGACCTCGCTTTGTGCATGGGGGCCTGAATTTCCCTTCACTGGAACTAAGGGGCCTGAAAAACAGCCCCAGACCATTATTCCTCCTTCACCAAACTGCACAGTTGGCACTATGCATTCGGGCAGATAGCATTCTCCTGGCATCCGCCAAACCCAGATTCGTCCGTCGGACTGCCAGATGGTGAAGCGTGATTCATCACTCCAGAGAACACGTTTCCATTGCTCCAGAGTCCACCACTCCAGACGATGCTTGGCATTGTGCATGGTGATCCTAGGCTTGTGTGCGTCTGCTCGGCAATGGAAACCCATTTCATGAAGCTCCCAATAAACAGTTATTGTGCTGACATTGCTTCCAGAGGCAGTTTGGAACTCGGTAGTGAGTGTTGCAACCGAGGAAAGGAAAGGAAAGGAAAGGGGGATACCTAGTCAGTGGTTTTTACGCGCTTCAGCACTTGGCGGTCCTGTTCTGTGAGCTTGTGTGGCCTACCACTTAGCGTCTGAGCCATTGCTGCTCCTAGACCAGGGGTGTCAAACTCATTTTAGCTCAGGGGCCACATGGAGGAAAATCTATTCCCAAGTGGGCCGGACCGGAAAAATCATGGTATATATAACTTAAAAACAACAACTTCAGATTGTTTTCTTTGTTTTAATACGATCAACATACAACATAAAGCTGGAGCCTGAGGACAGTGTGTCCAAAATAGTACAAGCACAACATCACTATTAATCATAAAACACGTCAAGTTTATTTGAAAATTCTAAAGAAAAAGAACACACAAACACACAATGCCTCAGTGATTAACAGAACTGTTTCACAGATCACAGAAACTATATCAGGGTGTCATTTCTCAGGCAGAAATGTAGATAAAAATAATGAAATCCTGTTCCCCAAACAAGTGCAAGAACCACAGAGTCAAGAATAGGTTAAATATACAAATAAAATAAAATCAATTAAAAACAATAGCACATCAACATAAAAACATATAAACATAAATCTGAAAGCGTTGTTCAAACTCCCGTAACAGTCCAGTTATTTTATCTTTGAACCGCTTCATGTCTGCCACATGTTGGGTCGCGCACACATTTTTCAGACAGGGGAAGTGAGCTGCATCACCACCGGCAAGTTGCGTCTCCCACAATGACAGCTTCAACAACTTGAAAGAACGTATGCTGTCATAATACTGCGTGACAACTTTGTTGCGCCCTTGCAGCTGTTTGTTCAAGTTATTCAGGTGCTCTGTAACATCCACCATAAATGCAAGGTCCGGCATCCATTCTGCGGAATGAAATTCTAACACTGGTTTGCCCTTTTCTTCCATGAACTGTTCAATTTCTTCTCGTAAATCAAAGAAACGCCTCAGCACAGCACCTCGGCTTAACCATCTTACCTCAGTGTGGTATGGCAGGCCATAGATGTGGTCTTTCTCTCTGAGAAGGCTGTCAAACTGACGGTGATTCAGGCTTCTGGATCGGATGAAATTAAATAAATAATAAATAATAATATGCCATTTTAGCAGACGCTTTTATCCAAAGCGACTTACAGTCATGCGTGCATACATTTTTGTGTATGGGTGGTCCCGGGGATCGAACCCACTACCTTGGCGTTACAAGCGCCGTGCTCTACCAGTTGAGCTACAGAGGACTACAGTGGATGACCACCTTCATGACGTTATCCATCTTTAATGACTTGCAACACAAAGCCTCCTGGTGCAAAATACAGTGAAAAGTCAAAAAATCACGTCCTCCATTTGCAGATTGCACTTTCTCTCTGAACTTTGTCACAACGCCTGCTTTTTTCCCGATCACTGAGGGCGCACCATCTGTAGCCAGGCTGACAGCGCGGGACCAGTCCACTCCGACCCTGTCCAGCGCGCCGACGAGTGCGGTAAAAATATCAGCTGCTGTCGTTGTATCTGTCATCGGCACCAACTCCACGAAACTCCCTCGGTGACGGTCAATGTGTCATCAACTCCACGGATGAAAAAATGGCCAGTTGTGCAACATCTGTAATGTCCGTGCTTTCATCAGTTGCAACCGAAAACGCAATAATAAATGACTTTACTTTTTGCTTCAACTGGCTGTCCAAATCCACTGAAAGATCGGAAATCCTGTCTGCAACTGTGTTTCTTGTCAGGCTGATATTTGCAAAAGCCTGCCGCTTTTCAGGGCACACAATCTCCGCTGCCTTCATCATGCATGTTTTTACAAATTCACCCTCACTAAATGGTTTTGAAGCCACTGCGATTTCATTAGCAATGAGGTAGCTAGCTTTCACTGCAGCGTCACTGATGTCTCGGCTGTGAGTAAACACAGACTGCTGTTTCTTCAGACCCGCCAACAGTTCATTCACCTTCTCTCATCTCCGCTGTCTTGAAAGTTGTCATATTTGTCGGCATGAAGACTCACATAGTGGCGACGAAGGTTATATTCTTTCAGCACTGCAACATGCTCTGAACACACCAAACATACATCTTTCCCATTCAATTCCGTGATTAAATAGGATGAACATTTTTCTTGGAACACTCTGCACTCTGCGTCCACTTTTCTCTTTTGACAGAGACATATTGGGGCAATGAGGGTGCCAAAGCACATAATGTTAAAAGTAGAAGCCGTAATAAATATTGCGGGCAAAACAAAGTAGCTCATTGGCTGCACGTGCTTGACCTACTTGCTCTGCCCCGGTATAAACAGTTTGCTTGCTAAACACAATTGCTATTGCGCCATCCAGTGGACGCAATTGGAACAGCAGTTTATTTTATTGAAAAATTGCAGCGCATTTTTTTTTTTTTTTTATCATCTCGCGGGCCGGATTAAACCCGTTTGTGGGCCTGATCCGGCCCGCGGGCCGTACGTTTGACACCCCTGTCCTAGACGTTTCCACTTCACAATAACAGCAATTACAGTTGACCGGGCCTGCTCTAGCAGGGCAGACATTTTACGAACTGACTTGTTGTAAAAGTGGCATCCTATGACGGTGCCACGTTGAAAGTCACTGAGCTCTTCAGTACGGGCAATTCTACTACCAGTATTTGTCTATGGAGATTGCATGGCTGTGTGCTCGATTTTATACACCTGTCAGCAACGGGTGTGGCTGAAATAGCCAAATCCACTCATTTGAAGGGGTGTCCATATACTTTTGGTCATGTAGTGTATCTTCCTCTTCTCTGTGACATTTTCCCCTGAATCATTCCACTGCTTATTTTAATCCAATGTACATTTCAACCTGCATAACTCAGCGTCTCCATTCTCAAGGCTGTAACATGATAACACTGTACTATACTATATGATGATAGTGCTGTAAGTGTTGCCTGAAGAACTCAATGCATCTCCTCAGTTATGCTGCATACAAACAATATTTCAAAGTGCAGTTGTTCTCGCATATATATTGAAACTGTACCCCAGGACGTATAAAACAAACACATAGATCACACACGCACACACACACACACGCACACACACACACACACACACACACACACACACATGCACACTCACACGCACACACACGCACACACACGCACACTCACATGCACACACACGCACACACACACACACACACACACACACACACACACACACACACACACACACACGCACACTCACATGCACACACACGCACACACACACAATGACATTAGCTGAGGTGGGAAGTAATCTAAAGCCAATGTTGAGCCCTGTATATCAGGCAACACAGCAGAATGTAAAACCTTATCACTGTACCATCATCACACATAATGAGATCAAAGACGCTATCCATATATACACTGTAATCTGTGTGTATGAGATAGAGGAGAGAGAGCTTGTTAACCCACTGACTGTACTGTTTAATGATGCACTGCTATGTCCTTGAGTGTCATGGGGGACTGCTGGGGCCAATGATGTATATAAAACCCTGGATTGTTGATGCTACGTATTGGCCATTGAGAGTCTCTTTGAAGCCAACGGTCGGCCATATCTGGCACTCCCCAGTAGAGCAGTCCTCCATAGGAATGTACATTTTACATTTTACATTTTAGTCATTAGCAGACGCTCTTATCCCAGAGCCGACTTACAGGAGCAATTAGGGTTAAGTGCCCCTTGCTCAAGGGGCACAACGACAGATTTTTCACCTAGTCGGCTCGGGGATTAGATACAGCGACCTTTCGGTTACTGGCACAACGCTCTTAACCACTAAGCTACCTGCCGCCCTACAGTACAGTATTTGTACAGTATTTCACTTCAATGTTTTATGGACAAAATGTGTTGAAGCATTTTTGTTGTTGTAGTGGGGACAGTAACATTAGTAATCTCTAAAAATTATACTTTAAGGAAAATGTTTTTATATTTATTTTAAAAGTTTGCATGAAGGTGTGTGTCATATAATAAATGTGGCATCAACTAATGTAGACATTAATAAATGCATTTCTATAGGTTCCAAAATATTATTTACAATGGTGAGGGCGCTGTGGAGGCGCGTACCAAGATGGCACGGCGGCTTCAACACAGCGCCCCCTATCAGTCATCTAGTGTATATATAAATCATTGGCTGGGGCTGAAATGTCTACAGTACCACCATCCAGACAGGTGATGCTGCTCTCAGCTGGACGTTTATGGACCATGACCAGTCACAACATCATCATGCCAACAATCTCTCCAACTGAGAATTGTTATTCCATGCATCTGACATTCAAGCTATCTGGTCATCACTTCATCTCTCTCTCTCTCTCTCTCTCTCTCTTCTCTCTCTCTCTCTCTCTCTCTCTCTCTCTCTCTCTCTCTCTCTCTCTCTTCTCTCTCTCTCTCTCTCTCTCTCTCTCTCTCTCTCTACTCTCTCCTCTTATCTCTCTCTCTCTCTCTCTCTCTCAATTCAATCAATTCAAGGGCTTTATTGGCATGGGGAAACGTGTGTTAACATTGCCAAAGCAAGTGAAGTAGATAGTAAACAAAAGTGAAATAAACAATAAATATTAACAGTAAACATTTACACTCAGAAGTTTCAAAAGAATAAGGACATTTCAAATGTCATATTATGTATATATACAGGTTGTGTAACAATGTGCAAATAGTTAAAGTACAAATGGGAAAATAAATAACATAAATATGGGTTGTATTTACAATGGTGTTTGTTCTTCACTGGTTGCACTTTTCTTGTGGCAACAGGTCACAAATCTTGCAGCTGTGATGGCACACTGTGGTTTTTCACCCAGTAGATAAGGGAGTTTATCAAAATGGGTTTGTTTTCGAATTCTTTGTGGATCGCTGTAATCTGAGGGAAATATGTGTCTCTAATATGGTCATACATTTGGCAGGAGGTTAGAAGTGCAGCTCAGTTTCCACCTCATTTTGTGGGCAGTGTGCACATAGCCTGTCTTCTCTCTGAGAGCCAGGTTCTGCTACGGTGGCCTTTCTCAATAGCAAGGCTATGCTCACTGAGTCTGTACATAGTCAAAGCTTTCCTTAAGTTTGGGTCAGTCACCCAGTGGTCAAGTATTCTGCCACTGTGTACTCTCTGTTTAGGGCCAAATAGCATCTAGTTTGCTCTGTTTTTGTGTTGGTTCTTTCCAATGTGTCAAGTAATTCTCTTTTGTTTTTCATGATTTGGTTGGGTCTAGTTGTGTTTGTTGTTGTGTTGTCCTGGGGCTTGTGTGGGGTTCTGTTGTGTTTGTCGAAACAGAGTCCCCAGGACAAGCTTACTTAGGGGACTCTTCTCCAAGTTCATCTCTCTGTAGGTGATGGCTTTTTATGGAAGGTTGGGAATCGCTCCTTTTAGTGGTTATAGAATTTAACGGCTCTTTTCTGGATTTTGATAATTAGCGGGTATTGGCCCTAATTCTGCTCTGCATGCATTATTTGGTGTTTTACGTTGTACACGGAGGATGTTTTTGCAGAATTCTGCATGCAGAGTCTTCAATTTGGTGTTTGTCCCATTTTGTGAATTCTTGGTTGGTGAGCGGACCCCAGACCTCAGAAAACCATAAAGGGCAAAGGGTTCTATAACTGATTCAAGTATTTTTAGCCAGTGATCCTAATTGGTATGTCAAATGTTTATGTTTCCTTTTGATGCATAGAAGGCCCTTCTTGCTTGTCTCTCAGATCGTTCACAGCTTGTGGAAGTTAACTGTGGCGCTGATGTTAGGCCGAGGTATGTATAGTTTTTTTTTTGTGTGCTCTAGGGCAACGGTGTCCTAGATGGAATTTGTATTTGTGGTCCTGGCAACTGGACCTTTTTTGGAACACCATTATTTTTGTCTTACTGAGATTTACTGTCAGGGCCCAGGTCTGACAGAATCTGTGCAGAAGATCTAGGTGCTGCTGTAGGCCCTCCTGGTTGGTGACAGAAGCACCAGATCGTCAGCAAACAGAAGGACATTTGACTTCAGATTCTAGTAGGTGAGGCCGGGTGCTGCAGGACTGTTTCTAGTGCCCTC
The DNA here is from genome assembly GCA_036851935.1 of Coregonus suidteri. NCBI lineage: Eukaryota > Metazoa > Chordata > Actinopteri > Salmoniformes > Salmonidae > Coregonus > Coregonus suidteri. The sequence continues at coordinate 12,389 of JAGTTL010000324.1, read as the reverse complement.
GCCAATTCGTTGATATATATGTTGAAGAGGGGGTTGGGCTTAAACTGCATCCCTGTCTCACCCCACGGCCCTGTGGAAAGAAATGTGTGTGTTTTTTGCCAAATTTTAACCGCACACTTGTTGTTTGTGTACATGGATTTTATAATGTCGTATGTTTTTCCCCCAACCCCACTTTCCATCAATTTGTATAGCAGACCCTCATGCCAAATTGAGTCAAAAGCTTTTTTGAAATCAAACAAAGCATGAGAAGACTTTGCCTTTGTTTTGGTTTGTTTGTTTGTCAATTAGGGGGTGTGCAGGGTGAATACGTGGTCTGTTCTTACGGTAATTTGGTAAAAAGCCAATTTGACATTTGCTCAGTACATTGTTTTTCACTGAGGAAAATGAACTAGTCTGTAATCCTGTTAATGATAATGCAGAGGAGTATTTTTCCCAAGGTTGCTGTTGACGCATATCCCACGGTAGTTATGGGGTCAAATTTGTCTCCACTTTTGTGGATTGGGGTGATCAGTCCTTGGTTCCAGATGTTGGGGAAGATGCCAGAGCTAAGGATGATGTTAAATAGTTAAGTATAGCTAATTGAAATTTGTGGTCTGTATATTTTATCATTTCATTGAGGATACCATCAACACCACAGGACTTTTTGGGTTGGAGGGTTTGTATTTTATCCTTGTAGTTCATTCAATGTAATTGGAGAATCCAGTGGGTTCTGGTAGTCTTTAATAGTTGATTCTAAGATTTGCATTCGATCATGTATATTTTTTTGCTCTCTCTCTCTCTCTCTCTCTCTCTCTCTCTGTCTCTCTCTGTCTCTCTCTCTCTGTCTATCTCTCTTTGTCTCTCACCCCTCTAACGATATTGTTCCATCCTCATTTTATTTTTCAACTTTCAAACTTTAAGCTGTCTAAATGCCTCCACTAAAAGTACAACAAACCGTTTCTGAGAACTGTATGAGGGTGATGTACTGTACTGAACGTTATAAGAGGGCAGCAGCACTCACTATTGATACCATTGATCTTTTCATACAGTACATGGCTTGGCAAGAGTGGATCCAGCACTAGTCCAGCAATAGTCCAGCACTTGGTTTTATATTGAGCGCTTAGCTTTGATACTTCAGTCATCTAGTGTATATATAAAAATTTGGCTTTGGAGCCTGAGCTGTCTACAATACCATCATCCAGACTGTTGATCCCATGTGGCCAGTTGGTAGAGCATGGTGCTTGCAATGCCAGGGTTGTGGGTTCAATTCCCATGGGGGGACAGTATGAACATGTATGCTCTCACTACTGTAAGTTGCTCTGGATAACAACGCCTACTAAAATATATATATTTAAATATAATAATAATACATATATCAGGGCCTGTATCATTAAAATGTATCAGAGTAGAAGTGCTGATCTAGTATCATGTCCCAACCTGTTCATGTAATCTTACTGACTGTGATCTAAAAGGCAAAAAAACTGATCCTAAATCAGCACTCCAACGCTTAATACATACGGGGCCCTCTTGTATTCTGTACAGAAACAAAGTGGACAGACCGATGAAAAAGTGTTCTCTCTGTTCTCTTATCACATACCTCACTTAGTGTATACTAATGGGTCCTATCAGGGCCAGAGCAAGACGCTGCTCTCCCCCTTTCATATACAGTGCCTTCGGAAAAGTATTCAGACCCCCTAAACTTCTTACACATTTTTGTACGTTACAGCCTTAATCTAAAATTGATTACATTTATTTTTTCCCCCTATCAGCTACCACACATTACCCCATAATGACAAAGTGAGAAAAACCGGTTATTTTTTATGTTTTTTGCACATTTATAAAAATAATATAACTGAAATACCATATTTACATAAGTATGCAGACACATTGCTATGCAGACTCGAAATTTGAGCTCAGGTGCATCCTGTGTCTATTGACATCCTTGAGATGTTTCTTCAACTTGATTGGAGTCCACCGGAGGTAAATTTCAATTGATTGGACATGATTTGGAAAGGCACACACTGTCTATATAAGGTCCCACAGTTGGGACAAATGCATGGTCAGAGCAAAAAAAACAAACCATGAGGTCGAAGGAATGTCCGTTAGAGCTCCGAGACAGGATTGGTCGAGGTACAGATCTTGGGAAGGGTACCAAACAATGTCTGCAGCATTGAAAGTCCCCAAGAACACAGTGGCCTCCATCATTCTTAAATGGAAGAAGTTTGGAACCACCAAGACTCTTCCTAGGACCTGGCCGCCCGGTCCAAACTGAGCAATCGGGGGAGAAGGGCCTTGGTCAGGGAGGTGACCAAGAAACCCGATGGTCACTCTGACAGAGCTCCAGAGTTCCTCTGTGGAGATGGGAGAAACTTCCAGAAGGACAACCATCTCTGCAGCACTCCACCAATCAGGCCTTTAAATGGTAGAGTGGCCAGGACGGAAGCCACTTCCTCAGTAAAGGCACATGACAGCCCTCTTGGAGTTTGCCAAAAGGCACTTAAAGACAAGATTCTCTCTGGTCCTGATGAAAACCAAGATTGAACTCTTTGGCCTGAATGCCAAGTGTCACGTCTGGAGGAAACCTAGCACCCTACCTATGGTGAAGCATGGTGGTGACAGCATCATGCATGTGGCGGTTTTTCAGTGGCAGGGGACTGGGAGACTAGACAATATCGAGGGGAAAGATGAACGGAGCAAAATACAGAAGAGATCCCTTGATGAAATCCTGCTCCAAGAGCGCTCAGGACCTCAGACTGTGGGCGAAGGTTCACCTTCAACAGAACAACGACTCTAAGCACACAGCCAAGACAACGCAGGAGTGCTTCGGGACAAGTATCTGAATGTCCTTGCGTGGCCCCCAGCCAGAGCCGGACTTGGGACCTGATTGAAACATCTCTGGAGAGACCTGAAACAGCTATGCAGCAACGGCCTCCCCATCCCAACCTGACAGACCTTGAAGGATCTGCAGAGAAGAATGGGAGAAAACTCCCCAATACAGGTGTGCCACGCTTGTAGCGTCATCCATACCAAGAAGACTCCAAGGCTGTAATCGCTGCAAAGGTGCTTCAACAAAGTTCTGAGTAAAGGGTCTGAGTACTTTATGTAAATGTAATATTTCCGTTTTTTATTTGCAAAAAATTTATAAAAACCTGTTTTTGCTTTGTCATTATAGGGTATTGTGCGTAGATTGATGAGGGGGAAAAAAAACGGTGTTAATCAATTTTTAGAATAAGTGCTGTAACGTAACATAATGTGTAAAAGTCAAGGGGTCTGAATTACTTTCCGAATGCACTGTATTAGTTACAGAGAGCTGCTGTTATTCTCTCTCTCTCCCCTCTCCCTCTCCCTCTCCCTCTCCCTCTCTCTCCAATCTCCCTCACCACCAAGTCTCTCTCTCTCCACACCCTCATAACTAACCTGCCAAACCCTCATTTTTTTACACTTGTCCATCTCTATCTCTCTCTTCCCCTTCATCTCATCTCATCCGCTCCCTCCCTCCCTCCCTCCCTCCCCCTCCCTCCCACGCACTCTATCATCACCCCATCCTCCCTCCCGCTCCCTGTCCTTCCCCTGCCTCCCTCCCTCCCACTCTCATCATCACCCCATCCCTTCTGACACGGCTTATAGTGAGGTCTGCATCACAGCACCACATGACACATGCACACAGATGCCGTTCGGACAACGCCATATTATACAGTCAATAGAGTGCTGTAACATACATTCTGAAGCACAGGAATACAATAGCTAGTCCCATTCAGTATGAATTATATGTACATACTGCAGGCTGTGGTACTAGTAGAGGATTTAAATGTTTAACAAGTCAACCCCATACATCACACCAAGGCATGTGGCCGGCGATTTTACAAAGGAGAATAATGTTGAAATCCCTATGAAATCCCCATTGAGGAAAATAACCTAAAGGCACTTATGAGATCAATGATTAGGAACTACAGGGTGCTGTTTTCATATGGACCAAGTACAATGCATAGTACAGTGATTGTATAGTCAGATAAAGAAGGGATATATACTGTATTGCCAGGAGTTTTTCCCTGACCGCATAATCTTTTCAAGGAAAACTCCTGGGCCTAGTTACAGTAACACTCAAAAAAAGTTGCTCTCTAGAGCCTAAAAGGGGTCTGCGCTGTTCCCATAGAGGGAGAACCCTTTGGAGAACCATTTTGGTTCCAGGTAAAACCATTTTGGTCCTAGGTTTCGCCGGCCTTTTGGTTTCAGGTAGTAACACTTTTGGGTTCCATGTAGAACCTTTTCCACCAGAGGGTTCTACACGGAACCCAAAAGGGTTCTACCTGGAACCAAAAAGGGTTCTACCTGAACCAAAAAAGGGTTCTTCCTAGGTGGAAGGCCAAAAGAACTCTTTTGGAACCCTTTTTTCTAAGAGTGTATAGGGGATTGGACATGTTGGTTGACTCCATTTGTCTCCTTTGGCCAGTCCAATTCCATTGGATGTTGTTAGCTTTGCCAAGCATTGAAAATCCACTACCAGTTCTCCCTTTGGAATACCCAGTATCTTATTCAGACATTGAAATAACAACGTGACATCTTCATGACAGAGAGTAATTACCATGTCACAGAATGGCACAGTCTTGGGTTGTCAATGTACAAACAGTGAATCTTCACTTTAAAGGACAAGCTTGTCATAATGTTTATCACATCACATTAGGATAGTGGAGGATGGCTACAATCTAGCCACTTGTAGTTTTAAAGTGTAATGAGTTACAGCTCAAAAAGATGTAATCCACAATTTAAAAAGACCCCATAGTGACGGGTGTGTGGTATTGTTGGGACAGCACTCTGCTTATAAGTGTGTAATACACTCTGCAGCACAGCATCAAACCACCAAAAACCCCAGTGAGATCCTATTACAGTATCCCTCCCAGGTGAAAAGTAGAGGATTAAGGTCTAAAGTGTGGTCATATCTGTTTTTGGATTACACCCACTACATAAACAGGTTCAAAACTAACTGGGAGCATTATAGTGAAGTGCTGTGAAGAAATGTATCGCTGAATTGAATCCATCTCTCACAGTCAAAGACAAACTCAAAGACAATATTAATGAGTGGGGAGAATATTTCATATTATATGGCTGCCTTGAATGTAATAGAATTCTCCTCTCTTAAAAGAAAGGAAGGCTTTAACGTAGAATAATAAAAACAGGCATTTTAACTAAAGCCAGTGATAGAGGGAATTAAGTGTCAACAGATACCAGGCCCATTCCATACAGCTCTAGCTGACGCTACACTCGCCCCTCATTAAATAAAATCACAACACTACAAAGCCAGCCAAGTCCCTCAGCTTCCAATTAGGCTGCATGCCAGCCAAGCCATCGTGGATCAATACCTTTGACTAGCCAATTACCTCTCCATCCATCAGAGAGCGCTTACAGATGAGTCCAAATGGCAACCTAATTATTCCTATATAATGCACTAGGGTCCAGTCCCAAATGGCATCCTCTTCTCTATAAAGTGCACTACTTTTTGGCCAGGGCCCATAGGGCTCTGGGCACAAAATGAGTGCACTATAGGGAATAGGATAAAGTAGTGCACTATATAGGGAATAGGGTGCCATTTGGAATTATGGAGTAGTGCCACATCCCAGATGCATTGCTGATCATCAGTATGTGTGGGCTGTGATAGCAATGTGAGTGATATGGTATGTGTGGGGCTGTGATAGCAATGTGAGTGATGTGGTATTTGTGTCGGGCTGTGATAGCAATGGCGAGTGATGTGGTTATGTGTGGGCTGTGATAGCAGGCGTGAGTGGATGTGGTTATGTGGGCTGTGATAGCAGGTGTGAGTGATGTGGTATGTGTGGGCTGTGATAGCAGGGTAAATGATCTGTGGTAGTGTGGGCTGTGATAGCAGGGTGAGTGATAGTGGTATGTGTGGGCTAGTGATAGCAGGGTTGAGTGATGTGGTATGTGTGGGCTGTTGATAGCAGGGTAAATGATGTGGTATGTGCTGGCTGTGATAGCAGGAGTGAGTGATGTCGGTATGCGGGCGCTGGCACAGCAAGGTGATGATGTGGTATGTTGTGGGCTGTGATGATTAAAGCAGGGTGAGGGATGTGGTAGTGTGGGCTGTGATAGCAGGGGTGAGGGTGTAGTGTGGGCTGTGATGTAGCAGGGTGAGTGATGATGTATGTGTGGGCTGTGATAGCAGGGTGAGTGATGTGGTGCTTCTAGTCAGTAGGGTTGCTGTGACTATGGCGTCATTATAAGAGATGGGCAGAAAATGCTACAGTATCATTCCAAATATATGTGTGGGCCTATGTGAAATCAGTCAATCAGGCACTAGTAATGTTATTTGAATCTAGCTAAGGCAATAACTGGTACTGCATATGGCTAACAGTGACTTAAAATCAACCTCTTAAAGATCTCTAACCATGTAACTGTAGACAGAATAACCTTATTCCATTACCTGCACAATTCTGAAGAACTAATGGACCCATAAAAAGCTATTATCATTGGGCGATGATAATAGGATCTATATGGCTATTATGACAAGCCATAAGTACTGCAGTACAAATATTCTCAATGCAGTTCCATCTCCCACGCCTCCTTCACTTCATCTAGATGAGTGTTTTTCCCACAGTATGCTCAGCAGCCCCCACACAGAAATATTCCCTTCTCCTCTCTCCCCTTTCTCTCTCTTTTCCCTCTTTCTCTCTGTGTGTGGATCTCTCTCTCTCTATTTATACTGCTCCCTCTCTCCATATCTCTTTATTTATCCCCCTCTCTCTCTCTCTCTCTCTCTCTCTATCTCTCTCGTCTGTCTGTCTTTAAATCGAGCATGAAATGACTTGCAGTGGCTGACGGAGCATAGTCTTCCCTCGTTCTCATTTGAAATGCTAATGCTGGAGAGAGGGATAGAGAAAAAGAGAGAGTGCGCGAGGAGAGAGAGACATTAAAAGAAAGAGAGAAGGAAAAGGGTGAACCAGAAAGCACGAAGCAGGGAAGAGGAGCGGGAGATAGAGAGGGATACAGAGAAAGATGGTGAGAAAGGTGTCACGCTTCGTGTGATAGGACGGATCAGACCAAGAGTGCAGCTGGGTATGCGGTACATATTCCTTTATTACTGAAGACAGAATCCAAAACACCAAAAACACAAACGAACGTGAAGTTTCAACAGGCTTACACAAAACACAAGCCAAAACAGAAACAAGATCCCACAACTAAGGTAGGCAAATGGCTGCCTAAGTATGATCCCCAATCAGAGACAACGATAGACAGCTGCCTCTGATTGGGAACCACACCCGGCCAACATAGAAATATGAACATCTAGAAATTTCACAACCCTGACCAAACCAACTAGAGAAAAACAGGGCTCATCAAGGTCAGGCGTAACAAAAGGGAAAGGGGAGAAAAAACAGAGTGAGGAAAGATAGCGAGAGACAGAAATGAGAGAGAGACCGACGACTTAGAGAGTGGAAGCGAAAGCACACAAGAGAGATGGTGCAAGAGAATGAAGGAGCAGAGAGGGGGGAGGAGGGGGGTGAGATTATACAGTGAATTCAGAGCTGGTTTTGGGAGCTCCCACACACACCGTTCTGCTCTGATGTTGAATCAGGAAGCTTGCCCGGAGCTTCGGGTAACGGAGAGATAAGGCGCAAAGTTATGCAAAATATTTAAACGAAATTAAGAGAATAGAGAGACTAAAGGAGTTCGACAGGGACAGGAGATTTAAGATGAGTAAGCCCTAGGTGAATTCCCTGGCCTGTCTGCCACCAGAACAAAGAAAAGTTAACTTACATGTCTTCAAATCAATCAAAAATCAAATTTTTATTGGTCACATACACATGGTTAAGCAGATTTATTGCGAGGTGTAGCGAAATGCTTGTGCTTCCTAGTTCTGACAGTGCAGCAATATCTAGGCAAGTAATATCTAACAGTTCCACAACAAAAAACCCTAATACACACAAATCTAAGTAAAGGAATGGAATAAGAATATATAAATATATGGATGAGGCAATGTCATTATCAGAGTGGCATTAGGCTAAGATGCAATAGATAGTATAGCATACAGTATATACATATGAGATGGGTTAATGCAAGATATGGTAAACATTATTAAAGTGCATTATTAAAGTGACTAGTGTTCCATTAGTAAAGTGGCCAGTGATTTTCAAGTCTGTATGTAGGCAGCAGCCTCTCTTTGCTATGTGATGGCTGTTTTAACAGTATGATGGCCTTGAGATAGAGGCTGTTTGTTTTTCAGTCTCTCGGTCCCAGCTTTGATGCACCTGTACTGACCTCGCCTTCTGGATGATAGCGGGGGGAACATGGCAGTGGCTCGGGTGGGTAGTTGTCCTTGATTCGATCTTTTTGGCCTTCCTGTGACATCGGGTGCTGTGGGTGTCCTGGGGAGGGCAGGTAGTTTGCCCCCGGTGATGCGCTGTGCAGACCGCACCACCCACTGAGAGGCCTCTGTAGGATGTGGGCAGTGCAGTTGCCGTACCAGGCGGAAAAACAGCCCGACAGGATGCTCTCAAATGTGCATTTGTAAAAGTTTGTGAGGGTTTTATGGTGACAGGCCAAATTTCTTTCTTCAGCCTGCCTGAGGTTGAAGAGACGCTGTTGCGTCCTTCTTTCCCCACCACTGTCTGTTGGGTGGACCATTTCAGTTTGTCAGGATATGTACCACCGAGGAACTTAAAACTTTCCACCTTCTCCACTGCTGTCCCGTGATATGGGGATAGGGGGGTACTCCCTCTGCTGTTTCCTGAAGTCCACGATCATCATCATCCTTTGTTTTGTTGACGTTTGAGTGAGAGGTTGTTTTCCTGACACCACACTCCGTGAGCCCTCACCTCCTCCCTGTAGGCTGTCTCATCAGTGTTGGTTAATCAAGCCGTACTACTGTTTGTGTCGTCTGCAAACTTCATGATGAGTGGAGGTGTGCATGGCTATGCAGTCATGGGTTAACAGGGAGTACAGGAGGGGCTGAGCACACACGCTTGTGGGGCCCCATTGTTGAGGATCAGCGAAGTGGAGATGTTTGGTTCCTACCTTCAACCAGCTGGGAGGCGGCCGTCAGGGAAGTCCAGGACCCAATTGCACAGGGCGGGGGTTGAGAACCCAGATGGCCTCAAGCTTACTGATGAGCTTGGAGGGTACTAATGGTGTTGAATGCTGAGCTATAGTCAATGAACAGCATTCTTACATAGGTATTCCTCTTGTCCAGATGGGATAGGGCAGTGACGCAGTGTGATGGCGATTGCATCTACTGTGGACCTATTGGGGCGGTAAGCAAATTGAAGTGGATATAGGGTGACAGGTAAGGTGGAGGTGATATGATCCTTGACTATGTCTCTCAAAGAGTTTTAGTTTGTTCCACCTGAGCGAGTCTGACCACAAAACAGAGACCCTATGATGACACACCAAATGCATTTGATCGCTGGATCAGGCAAGCTATGTTCAAGCTTCCAATGGTGGTGACTGCTGTCGGCATCCAAAGATTATCGAACCTTGAATAAAATTCTTGGCAGTAAAAGATAACAGCAGTGGTGTACCTACAGGCGATACAGATTTTGTATTTGGTATCTAGGGCTACATAGCGCATTGATGTGAATCACACTGCTGCTCTCCTCATTTATTTGCGCCTTACAGATTGTTGTTGTTGTGGATGGCTGTTCATAAATGTATATGTGTATTTTAAACCCAATACAGGTTTGGAATTGAAAGAAGTTTTAAGTGCCATATCAATCATTGTTGTTTTACGACTAAGGGTGCATTCATTCCGGAAACCGTTTACTGTTTAAGAACTAAATGGAAGCAAACAGAGCAAAAATTGCGTTTCTATTGGGGACAGATTCAGGTAGGTCCCTCCCCGTTCTGTTCCGTTTTGCTTCTGTTTGAGAAACGTTTGCAACAGAATCTGAGTAATGAATACACCCCAGTTGACAGCCAGTGAAACATTTGCAACAGCTGCCATAGTGCGGAGCCCAGCCTATGGAATAAAAAGTTTTGTGCTCCATACTGTCAAAAAATGAGTTTATTTTTAAGAGACACACGAGTGGGGCTTTTTTATTTTCTTCATGACAATCTTTCAATTAGCACATTCGGTGTAGTGCTCAAAGCATGCCATTCCGAGAGCAGCATTTATTTTTTCAACTCCTTTTGACAACAAAATAAAAAAACAACAGATTAGGCTAATTAGTCCTCTCCGTTTTTTGGGTTATGCTCAGGTAAAACAATTTGGCTTATCTATATTTCCATACATTTATTCTTGAAGATCAAGGGGTATTATCCCGAGTGGTGCAGCGGTTCTAAGGCACTGCATCTCAGTGTGATGAGGTGTCACTACAGACCCCCTGTTCGATTCCAGGCTGTATCACAACCGGCTGTGATTGGGAGTCCCGCATAGGGCGGCGCACAATTGGCCCAGCGTCGGTGTAGGGGTTTGGCCGGTGTAGGCCTTCATTGTAAATAAGAATTTGTTCTTAACTGACTTGCCTAGTTAAATAAAGGTAACAAAAAAATATATATATACATTAATTGGAATGACTGGAAATCTGACAGACTGTTGTTTTTTAATTGAAATGATATAGCCTAATCATATTATTAGTGTAGTAAAAGCAATGGGTTAGAAGAAGCCTACATAACCAACCTATAAAGTAAATGCAACATCCATTTATGGCCAGAGACTGTATGTAAACTCTAAAAAGGATTTATCTGCAATAAGATGTTGTTCAATTGGTAAATATACATTTTTGTCTTCTTCTAATGCCTCTTAAGCAGGTTGAAGTTTTATGGATTTGTCTTGTCCTTGAGCAGAACTGAGCGATTTCACTAAATGGGCAAGAGGCAAAGTCAAAATTGGCTATATTGTAGAAATGTATGAAAACATAGTTTTTTTGGGGTTTGTTATTAAGGTTAGGGTTAGGCATTAGGGTTAGCAGTGTGGTTAATGTTAGGGTTAAGGTTAGGGTTAAAATATGATTTTTATTACTTGGGGGCTGTTTCCAGCTACTAACCTTCGGCTTTTAATGGGAAAAGTAATTTAAAGTAATCTGATTACATTACTGAGTTTGGGTAATCAAAAAAGTTACGTTACTGATTACAATTTTGGACAAGTAACTAGTAACTGTAAATGGATTACATTTAGAAAGTAAACTACCATACCCTGCAAGCACACATACAGTGGGGAAAAAAGTATTTAGTCAGCCACCAATTGTGCAAGTTCTCCCACTTAAAAGATGAGAGAGGCCTGATATTTTCATCATAGGTACAACGTCAACTATGACAGACAAATTGAGAAAAAAAATTCCAGAAAATCACATTGTAGGATTTTTATGAATTTATTTGCAAATGATGGTGGAAAATACGTATTTGGTCAATAACAAAAGTTTCTCAATACTTTGTTATATACCCTTTGTTTGGGAATGACACAGGGCAAAAAAGTTTTTCCCGTAAGTCTTTACAAGGGTTTTTACACAATGTTGCTGGGATTTTTGGCCCCTTCCTCATGCGATCTCCCTAGAGCAAAAAATGTTTTGGGGCTGTCCCCTGGGCAACTCGGGCTTTCAAAATCCCCCCAAAGATTTTTTTGGGGTTTTTTATCTGGAGACTGGCTAGGCCACTCCAGGACCTTTAAAAGCTTTTTAAAAAGCCACTCCTTTGTTGCCCCGGGGGGGTGTGTTTGGGATCATTTTTCTGCTGAAAGACCCCCGCCACGTTTTATCTTCAAAAGCCCTTGCCCCGTGGGAAGGGGGTTTCACTCCAAAAACTCACGATAAAATGGCCCCCCTTTTTTCTTTTTCCCTTTTCACGGATCATCGTCCTGGGTCCCTTTGCAGAAAAACAGCCCCAAAGCATGATGTTTTTCCCCCCCCCTCTTCACAGTTTGGTATGGTGTTCTTTTGGTGCAAACCCCTTCTTTTTTCCTCCAAACCAAAAAGAGGTGATTTTTTTTAAAAAAGGGTTTTTTTTTGGTTTTTATCGGGCCAATGACATTTTTCCCCAAACCTCCCTTTTGGATCATCCAAAAGCCACTCTAACCAAACTTCCAAAACCGGGGTTTCCCTTAAATGGCTTAAGCAGGGGGGGCACGGGCCCGGGGCCCCGCAGGATTTGAGTCCCTGGCGGGGTGTGGGGTTACTGATGGGAGGGGGTTTTACTTTTGGGCCCCCGCTCTCTGCAGGGCATTTTACTAGGTCCCCCCGTTGGTTTCCCGGGATTTTTTTCTCACCGTTCTTGTATCCTTTTTGACCCCCCGGGGGGAGATCTTGCCCTGGACCCCAGATCGGGGGGATTATAGTGGTTTTTGTTTTGTCCTTCCCCTTTCCTAATTAAATTTCTCCCCAGTTTGATTTCTTCAAACCCAAACGCTTTACCTATTACAGAATTTCATTTTTCCCCTTGGGGGCAGGGCTACAAATTTTTTTTCCCGGTGT
>JAGTTL010000323.1:0-57764 GCA_036851935.1 Coregonus suidteri | reverse complement strand
CTTTACCAATAGCTCCCCGCTCCCTAGCTAACCTCATGCCTCAAAACTAACCCACAAATTACAAGGGGAAAGCTAAAATAAAAAACAATACTAACCTACAAAAATACAATACCTAACTCCAGCAAACTACCTACCTACGATCTAATACAGGGTTTAAAAGTTTTCCCAAAAACCCTACATTTAACTTACCTACTTACCCCCACCCAAAAAAAAAAGGGCCTTTTCCCGTCAGCTGCAGCAAAAAGAGCATTACTTCTGAGGGCACTTTCGCTCTTTTTTAAAGTGATACTTCAACTCCTGATGGTAGCCCAAAAAAAAAAGGCAACTTTTTATCATGTGCCCCTGGGAACAGCAATTTTCACTGAAATTTAAAAAAAAGTTTAAAAAACTTTTCCCAAATACAAAAATAATTAAAAAGGCCCCCCTTTTTCCCCGCATCGCTATTTTGTACATCTGGAGGGGGTTTTCTTGGACCACTATACAGGACCCACTAAATTAAGTCTGGGGGGCCGGGGAACTAAAATAGGGGAAAAACCCCACCCTGCCTTCTCCTTCCACACTGAGTCCAAACCTAAGTCCCCGGGCCTGATTGGGGGACAGTGGTCCCCTTTTTTTGCACTGCGGATCCAGAGATGGTATCAGTAAAAGCTGGAAGACTGCAGTCAAACACTGGAGCTGAATGTAACAAAAAAGATGAAGAAGGGGAAAGGAGAAGATTGGGAAATCTTTTTTTCTCATTTTAAGGGGCGGTTTATCAAATTTTAAAAGGTTTTTTTTTTATTCATTCCAACTTCCCACTTGCATGAAAAGTTAAAAACTGTTTCATGATAAACTTTTTCAATGAGAAGTAAAATTTTAAATTTTCATGCTACTGACCCTTGCAGGGTTTTACCCCGTTTTGTCAGAAAGGGTTGTTTTTTCCCACTGGGCTATCGGGAGTGTTCAAAGTAGATTTAAAAAATGAAGTAGAAAAACTGCCAATTTTTTTAAAGTTCTTTAAATAAATTCTGTTTTATACCCTTTTGATGTGAGGGGGAGTATGATATGGTTTCTACATCTGCATTGCTTGCTCTTTGGGGTTTTGGGCGGGGTTTTCTTAAAGCACTTTGTGACAATTCTGATGTAAAAGGGCTTCTTTAAAATACATTTTTTGACTTTGTTTTCACCCCAACGACGGTTTTCTGATGTTGTTCAAAAGGGGAACCATTTGAGACTTTCTTACATCCAAGAGCAACTCAGGAAGATCACAGAGCAAAAGGGGGTTTTCCCCACTGCCCAATTGTGGGGCCCGAGTTTCTCAATTATAAAATTTAAATTAAAAATTTAAAAATACACACAGGGGGAAAATGGGAATTTCCTGTACTGACGTGGGAAAAATTTTCACAACTAAAAGGCTCTGACAATTCATCAGAAAACAACACGGGGGGAAACCCCTTTAAATTCTGCCCTGCCGGGGAAAAGAGTTCTCTCAAAGGGGCTTTTTAAACAACAACATGAAACCTACATACAAGAGAAAGCCTTATTTTGGGCTTGAGTGTGAAAAATTCTTCACAACTTTCAACTGGGGGGCTAAAATTTCCTAAAGGGAAAACCCCACAGGAGAGAACCCTTTTACTCCCTGCTCTGATTGGGGTAAAATGCTTCAAACTAAAAGGGGTCAAAAAATTTCATCAGAGAACCCCACACAGGAGAGAAGCCTTACTCCTGCTCTGACTGGGGGAAGAATTTCTCTCAACGGGAAAGTTTTAAAATCGAAACCAAAGGATCCCCCAAAAGGAAAAAGCCTTACCCCTTTGCTTGACTGTGGTCGATTTTCTTTTCACCTGGGCCCCTTTAAAAAAAATCATGAAGGGATCAAACGGAGGGGAAGCCTTACTCCTGCTCTGACTGGGGGAAAGAATTTTTCTCTACGGGAAAGTTAAATCGCCCCAAAAGGATACACACAGAGGAACCTTACTCCTCCCTCGACTTGGGAAGAGTTTTTTTTTTAAACTGGTTCATTTTAAAATCCTTTGAACGATCCCTTAAAAGGAGAGAACCCCTTATTTCCTGCTTGACTGGGGGAAAAAATTTCTCTCGCCCGGGCCCCTTTAAAAGCACATAAACGTATAAAATACGGGAGAAAGCCTTACTCCTTCTGATGGGGGAAAGAATTTCCTCACGGGGCCCCCTTTTAAAAAGCACATAAAACGATACATACAGGAAAAAGCCTTACTCTGCTCTGACTGTGGGAAGAATTTCTCTCGACTGGGCCTTTTTTAAAGCACTTTTAATTTTATACAACAGGGGGAAAACCCTTTACTCCTGCCCTGACTGTGTAAAATGCTTAAAAACATCTTTAAATTTTAAAAGTTCATCAAAAGAACACACACGGGAAGAGAAGCCTTACCCCTGTTTGGGACTGGGGGTTTAGGTTTCTCTCATCTGGGACCGAAAAAAAATCATGAACTTTAACTCAGGAGAGAACCCAAACCCTTTACTCCTGCTCTGACTGTTTTTAAAATTCTTCAAACCCTCAACTGAGCAAAAAAGGGCATCAGAGAACACACCAGGAGAAAAGGGCCTTACCCCCTTGCTCTGACTGTGGGAAGAATTTTTCAAACGGGAAAGTTTAAAAAATCGCACCAAAAAAAGGAAAACACCCCGGAAAAGGAAGCCTTACCCCTGTTTGGGACTGTGGGGCGAGTTTCCCTCCCCTGGCACCTTAAAAATCAGGAACGTATACATCAGGGAGAAGCCTTACCCTGCTCTGATTTTGGGGGAAAATTTCTCTCAAAGGGGCCATTTAAAAGCCCATGAACGTATACATACAGGAAGAAGCCTTTTTTCCTCTCTGACTGTGGGAAGAATTTCTTTTGGACTGGGCCTTTTTAAAAGGGCACATGAAATATACATACGGGAAAAAAAAGTTTTTACTCATGTCTGACGGGGGAAAAATTTCTCCCCGACTGGGCCTTTTTAAAAGGAAGGGAACATAAAAACAGGGAGAAACCCTTTACTCCTGCTCGCTGTGTAAAATGCTTCAAAAATTTTCAACTGACCCAAAAAAACGTCATCAGAGAACACCCCACGGGAGAGAAGCCTTACTCATGTTTCCTGACGGTGGAAGAATTTCTATCGACAGGAAAGTTTTAAAATCAAAACCAAAAAGGATACACCGGGAAAAAAAGGCCTTTAATCCTGGTTGAAGGGTGGGTGGGTTTTTCTAAAATTTGGGCCCAACTTAAAACAAAGAATTATACAACGGGAGAAAAACCCTTACTCATCCTCTGACTGGGAAAGTTTTCACCAAATAGGCCTTTTAAAAAAGACCCCAAAGGGTAACAAAAAACGGGGGAAGGGCTTACCCCTTGATCAAAAAGCAACAGCAATTTTTGGCCAAGGCATCAGAGAACACACCGGGAGAGAATCCTTACTTTTGCTTTTAAAATTTTGGAAAAGATTTTCCCCCCGATTGGAAAAGGGCCCCATTTTCTAAATTAAAAAATATGTAAAAAAAAATTTCATGTTTGTACTATTTTGGGGCTGGGAAAACCTTTTTCTTCTCTTTTTGCAAAATTAACAAAGTTTTTTAAAGTAAAAATATTTAGTGCCCATGAGTGCAGTCTAAAAGGGTTTTAAACCCCCGATTTAAAAAAAAACCAAAAAACTTTTAAAACCCTTTTTGAAATTGTTTTAAAAAATCCCTCATCAATCTCCCACGCAATCCCCCAATAATGACAAAGCGATAACGGGTTTTAGAAATGTTTGCAAATTTATTAAAAATTTAAAAAAAAGATCCCTTTTTTAAAATAATATTCCAGCCTTTTTTTCCTATGAATCTCGAATTTTTTGTTTCAGGCGCATCCTGTTTCCTTTTTGGTTTTCTTTTAGATTTTTTCTAAAATTTGGGTTTGGGAAACCCACCTGAGAAAAAATTAAATTTTTGTTTGGACAGGGTTTGGGAAAAGGCACACCCCGGTCTATTAACACCCCAAATTTGACAGGGGCATGTCAAAAGAAAAAACCAACCCATAAAGGGTCAAAGGGGAATTGTCCTTAGATTTTCCAAAGGACAGGATTGGGGCCCGAGGCACAGATCGGGGGAAAGGGTACCAGAACATTTCTGCAGCATTGAAAGCCCCCAAATAACACAGGGGCCCCTCCACTTTCTTAAATGGAAAAATTTTTGGAAACCCCCAAAAACCGTCCTAGAGCTGTCCGCCCGGGCCCCCCAAATGAGCAATCGGGGGAAGGACCTTGGTCAGGGAGGTGCCCAAAGGGAACCCCAAGGGATACTTTGCAAGGCTCCAGAGTTCACCCCCATTTGGGAGTTTGCCAAGAGGCACCTAAAGGACTTGACCATAAAAAAAAAGATTTTTGGGTTTTCTGATGTTCCTAGATTGAACTCTTTGGCCTGAATCCCCAAGCGCACGTCGGGGAGAAACCCTGGCACCATGCTACGGTGAAGCATGGTTTTTTGGAGTATCATCTTGCGGATGTTTTTCAGAGGCAGGGACTGGGGGATAGTCAGGATCGAGGGAAAAATAAACGGAGCAAATTTCAGAGGAAAACTTATGAAAACCGCTTTCCCGGCGCTCAAGGGCTCAGGGCTGGGGCGAAAGGGTTTACCTGGGCCCCGCCCCGAAACCAGAAATTGAAAACCCGGGTTGAAATCTCTGGAAAAGAAAAAAAATGCTGTGCGGGCCCAAAGCTCCCCATTTAACCTGAAAAAAACTTGAGAGGATCTGCAAGAAAAATTGAAGGGAAAATCCCCAAAAACAGGTTTTACCCAAACTTGTAGCGTTATACCCAAGAAATAACCGGGGCCAAAAGGGGGCATCAAGAAAGTACTGGTAAAGGGGCTGGTACTTACATAAATTTTATATTTCAGTTTTTTTTTAATTAATTAGGAAAAAAATTCTAAAAACCTTTTTTTGCTTTGGGCATTATGGGGTTTGGGGTGTAGATTGATGAGGGGTAAAAATATTTAAACAGTTTTAGAATATGGCCCGTAACGTAATAAAAAGTGGAAAAAAGTAAGGGGTCTGAATATTTTAGGGGGCACTGTAACAGTGGGGGGGAAAATATTTTTGTCCCACCAATTGTGGGAAGTTTGCACTTAAAAGATTTAAGAGGGCCCGTAATTTTCTTCATGGGCACGTCAACCCATGCAGACAAATTTAGGGAAAAAAATTTCCCGAAAAACAAATTTTGGAAGGGTTTTTAAAAGAATTTATTTTCAAATTTTGGGGGTATAAGTAAGCCAAAAACCCTCATTTTACTAGGTAATTTTTACCCCATGTAAATATAGCCAAACTACAGGGGCCCAGGCAAAATTTTGGGACCCCATTTCAGGAAAGGGAAAAAAAATATTTGATCCCCCCTGATTTTTTTACGGTTGCCCACTGACAAAGACAGATCATTTAAATTTTTTAAAGGTTTGGTTTTTAAACATTTAGAAAAACAGAATAAAAAAACAAAAAAACCAGAAAACGCATGTAAAAAAAAGTTATAAAATTGCATTTTAAGAGGGGAAAAAAGTATTTTTAAAACCCCCCTGCAAAAAAAATTTTGGGGGCAAAACCCTTGTTTTCCAAACACAGAGGTCAGACGTTTTTTGTAGTTGGGGCCCCCGGGTTTTCCCCACATCTCAGAGGGATTTTGGGTTTCCCCCCTCTTTGCAATATTTTTAAGGGTTTTGGGGGAGTTTTGGGAAATCGACCCCCCCAACTCCCTCCACGATTTTCTTGGCATTAAGGTTGGGATGGCTAGGCCACTCCAGGACCTTAATTTGCTTCTTTTTTGACCACTCCTTTGTTGCCCTTTGGGCCCTGTGTTTTGGGGCATTGTCATTATAAAACTGAAATTTTATTGGTCCCGTGGGGAAAGTAAAAAAATCAGCAGGGGATCAAATACTTTTTTTTCCCCCCACTGTATATACCGATTTCCATTGACTAGGTATTGGCACCCAATGTATAAGCCAACTACCTTGCTCATCGTTTTATTAATTCCTTGTGCTAAAAATCTTTTTTTTCCCATTTTTATAATTGTTTTTATTTGGTTTTTCTTTGTTTGGCAAAAATTTTACTGTTTGTCTACACCTGTTTTTTTACCCAAAAATGTGACAATTAAAATGAAAAAGACCCAAGTGTTTAGTAAATTTTCTTCTAAAAAAAAACTGACAAAAAATTAAACTTGCCAGTATAGGTTGGTTCCTGTTTTTATGGCTGAAAAATTTAAAAATTCCAGAAAATTTTTCCCTACGCAAAAAAGCTTATTTATTTCAAAATTTTTTGCACAAGTTGTTTTCCCTCCCTGTTTATGAGCATTTTTCCATGCCATTTTCAAAAAGCTGATTTAAAAAAGCATGATCATTACAAAGGTGCCCCTTGTGCTTTTTTTACAATAAAAAAGGCCCTCTGAAAGGGGCAGTTTTGTCACAACACAAACCACAGATGTTACCTTTTGAGGGAAATTTGGGGCCCAAATTTCTGCTGAATGCGGAAGTTCACAAGAAACTTGCCCGAGAATTGAATGTACATTTCCCCTACCCACTGGCTTCACAGCGTAGACCACGTATAACCTTTAAACCAGGACCTCCACCCTCTGGCCTTTTTTCACCTGCAGGAATTTTCTTTAGACCAGCCACCCGGACAGTGATGAAACCCGAGGATGTTTATAAACTGTAATAAAGCCCCCTTTTAGGTGAAAAATCCCTTCTTTTTTGGCTGATGGGGGGCCCCTGGGCATGTGAAATTTCCCTAGATTTGGGCCCAAAGAATGTATTTTAATTGACTGATTTTTTCCTTTTTTGAACTGTACCCCTGTACAAATTTCCCGGATGTTGTGGTTTTTAAATTTTTGTTCGTTAGTTAAAAACTTCCAAAAAAATGGGTGATGAATATTTTGGAAAACTACATTTAAACTACCCCCAAAGAAAAAAAAATGTTTTTCCCGGAAATTTTTATGGTTTTAACCCTCCCTTCCCCTTTTGTATTTAATTCTTTTTAAAATTAAATCTGCAGTTATGAAGGGTTTTATGGTTTTTTATTCAGTTTTCCATATTTTATCTGGGCGAAGAATGGTTTTTTGGTTTTTTATTCAGTTTTTCCATATTTGATCTGACAGATGAAAGGGGTTTTTAAAGGTTGGGTTTTAGTTCTTTCCCCTATTAGAAACTGACAGTTGAATGGTTCTTAGGTTGTATTCAGTTCTTCTATTTGACGACAGGGATAATGGGGCTTATGGGGTGATTTCCTGGAGTGTTTTTGGGGAAACCCCCAGTCAGGGTTTTTTTCTGACCCTGGGATTCAAACCAAAGGGCAGAAACCCCAGGGGGCTATCACACTCCAGCCCCGAAGGGGGGCAGTGAGGGACCTTTTAAACCCCTTGGGGCGAACACCACCAAAAAAACACCATAGAAGAAAATACATGGTTTGCAACAAACCCAAGGGGGCCAAAGCGCCTTTCCCCCTGTCCAAAGACTGTCTATTATAAAGGAAAAATTGGGATGTGACCAATCAACAATGTAGACCCCGTCCCAAAGATTACATGAATTTTGTGTTGGTCAAACCTTCTCTTTTTATCATTAAATACAAAAAAAAACTTGTTTTTAAAGGGGAAAAATTTAGTGTTGTCTAAAAATGGAAAAAAAACCCCGAAAGACCACAAAAATACATTTGACCTATGCAAAAACAACTTTTTTTAATATACGCACTTTGCCCAGCTGCATATTTTAGCTTTTTTAATTACTGTCCCTTTAACCCTGTAAAAAACACCTTGGGGTGGGGTTTTTGGATTCAAACCATGTCTTAAACTGCTACCTAGCAAGTTACAAGCCCCAGCACACATTACAGAGCGGGAGAAACCCGTTTAGGGGGTGTGAAAATATATGTAATCAAAAAATACTGGATATCTTTTCATTTTAAATTTTGTCATTTTAGCAGACCCCTCTTATCCAGAGCGAAATTACAGTTAGTGAATCCTTTTTTTTTTTTTACAGGCCCCCCCCCGGGGGAAACGAACCCACAACCCCCGGGGTTTCAAAAGCCATGTCTATCAACCCGAGTACATCCCCGCCGGCCATTCCCCCCCCCACCCTGGGCCCAAATTTTTTCGCCGCCATGAGTTCCCCCCCGGGCGCGGGGGCTGCGACAGAGCCTGGATTTGAACCCGGTCTCTAGTGGAAAATTGCACTGCGTTCAGTGCCTTAAGACCCCTGGGGCCCTCAGGGGGTTTGGGAAAGTTTTTTTCTACAATTTTTTTTAAAACTTTGAAAATGGGGGGATAGTTTTTTTTAAAGGGCGGCCGGGTAAAAAAAATATTTTAAACTCTTTCAATTTAAACTAGCAAAATGTAAAAGGGGGTGTGACTTTTACTGTGACGTTACGTACCATTTTTACTTGCCCAAAGGATTTGTGGGCCCCAAAAGCTAAAAAGTTGCAGTTATAACATAGTAAAATAAAAAATATTTACCAGGGGCTTAAATTTGGGGACAAATGGTTTAAAAGCCCAGTTTTATTTTGTAAACAGTCTTTTAGAACTCTGGGGATTATGTTTCCCTCAAGGGGGAGGCAAAAGCCTTTACAGTGTTTTTAAATTTTCGTTTACAAAAACCTATAATTTTCTCAGTTTCCCCCAAAAAAATTTTTAAAATAAATAAATCCTGCTTCATTTGGAAATGAGGGAGATTGTTTAAGCAAAGCTTCTTTCCCCGTGCTTATTATGGTGAGTAATCTTTCAGTCATACAGCAGCCTTTTTTTAAAACCTTTAGCACTGGGTTGTATCCCCTGGGGGAAAAAAAGTTATTAAAAGTTTAAAAAAAAAAAAATGTAAAATAATACAAAATAGCCTTTTTTTAACACGGCACCCAAAAAAAACATTTTTGACAAAACATTTTAACTGAGCCCCAAATTTTTCTTCTATATTATTTTTTCTAAATCAAAAATTCACTACACCCCAACGCATCACCTTTGGGGAACAACCCAAATTTGCAAGTCCCCAAATTAAATTTTCTGAAATTGCTTTTTAAATAAAAATGTTCAGCAAAAAGGCCCTTTCTTTTTAGGTAACGAGAAAAAAAAACAACAAATTATTATTTGTTTTTTTTTCCCCTTTGTTGTGTTTTTAAAATGACCCCTTATTATTGGGGAGGGGAAAACCAGAGAAAGTTTGTTTTTACCTTTCTCACACCATACAGTATTAATTTCAACAGAACCTTTCCCCCAAATTTACTTTTAAATTTACGTCATTTAGAAAGACGCTTTACCAAGCGATTTTAAAAATTTGGGGGCATTTTCCCCTTTTAAAAGCCAGGGGGAAAAACCCCCTTTAAACAATATTTTTTTTTTTTTTTTTTTTTTTGGGGGGGGGGAAAAGGGGGGGTAAAAAGGATTACTTTACCCTTTTCCCAGGTTTTCCCTTAAAAAGGGGTGGGGTTTCAAGGTTCCGGGGGAAGGTGGTGAGTGACTCCGCTGCCCCTGGGGGCGTGGGGATTTTTGTTCCCCCCATTGGGGTCCCAAGCAGCAAACATTTTTTGATTTGGGTGAGGGGGAACTGTGTTTTCCGCAGAGGTAGGGGAGCCAGCGGGCCAAGGTGGATGAACATTTTGCCCTTTCTTTTGGGGGTTGTAGGGACTGATCAAAAAAAGCCTAAAGGTACGGAGGTCCCCTTTTCCCCTCAAGCCCCTTTCAACCCACCAGGTCTTGTACAGATGCGAGCTTAAACTGGAACCAGTGGAGTGTGCGGAGGAGCGGGGTTACATGAGAAAATTTTGGGAAGGTTAAACCACCAGACGGGCTGGGGCATTCTGGATGAGTTTTATTTTTTTTTAAATGGAAATCCCCCTTTTAGAGTTGGCCCAGGACTATTTTGAGGTTCAGGCTGTTGCAATGCCCCAGTTGTTATGTAAATGGGAATTGTAAAACCCCGGGTTTATTGATGGTCCTTTTGGGGGTGGTCATTGATATGAAGGGCTCAGAGTGAAAGTCCGAGTCCCCCAATTGTGGCCCACATCAACCAAAACCCTTTTTCCTATTGTTTTATAAGGATAACAGCATTTTGGGGCAGCCATTGTTCAAATGTTTTTCATACATAAAAGGGACAATGGGAGGGGGTGGGGGGCATTTCCAGGGGAACCCGGAAAATTTATCCCCAGACTTCTATTTAGGACTGGGATCCATCCCCAAATTGCAGTTAACAATGAGGACAAACCCAGCCTGCCCCTCTCCTTCCACAAATGATTTTAACCCTACAGTCACCTAGTCCGAAATTTTGACAGGGGGGCCCAGTTGATTTGGGAGGGTCTAGAGAGGGGATCGGGTTTGACAGGGTTTTTCCCTTGGGCCCAGGTTTATTTTTACAAAAAAAAAATTTAGCAAAAAAAATCATTTCAAAAATGATTTTTTTTTTTAAAAAGGGGATACAGGAAAACAAATTTTTAAAAACCCACAAATAAATAAGTAATAAAACTAAAAATAAAAAAATGGCAAATTAGCAGAAGCTTTTATCCAAAGCGACCCTTAAAAGGCATTTCCCTGAAAACCTTTTTTTGGGGGTTTTTGTGTATGGGTGGTCCCGGGGATTGAACCCACTACCTTTGGGGTTTCAAGCGCCGTGTTCTAACCCGCTGAGGACAGAGGGGCCAAAAAATGGTTTAAAACCGTTCGACAGGGGGAGGAAAAAAATTGAAGAACCCCATTTTAAAGCCCCGAAGGCGTAAAAAAGGCGCTGCTAAAATCAAGATTTTTCTCCGGAGTATACCTTTGAATCTTGGGTACAACACCGAGGTCCCCTGTATTAAACCTTACATATGGGACTTCAATTTTAAAAATGTAAAACTACCCCTTTTAAATGTAGGGGGTGGGTTTTGCTTGAAAGGGTGTTTAAAAAAAACAACGATATGGGGGTTGTATTTTTTTCATTAGCCACTGTTAATCCAAGGGCAAAAATTTTTCATGTTAGCAATTAATTTTTTAAAAGTTTCAGTACAAGAAACAAGTGGTTTGATAAAATGAGGAAAATGATAATTGCATAAAATTTGCATCATACACTTGTTGCAATGTACTACAGTTTTTCCCCAATCCGGGGCCGGGGGACAAAAGGGGGGTTTGAGTTTTTTGTTTTTTGCCTTAACACCACACTGGTTTCCCAACCCAACTCCACCCTTTTGGGAAAGGGAAATAAGGAAAAGGGGTTGGAGTGCTGGGGCAAAAACAAAAAAGTACACCCCTTTGGACCGGATTGGGGAACATGCTGTACGAAAGCCCTCCTTTTGAGAACTTCACTGCTGAGGGTACTTTTTGGGGGGGTTTTAAACACTTTTTTGGGAAAAAACAAACAAGAAAAAAATTTTTTACATTTGAGTCATTTACAGACGGGTTTTATTAAAAAAATTTTTTTCTACCCGACCCCCTTGTGGATTTTTGGAAATTTGATAAAAACCCCTAGTTAAAAAAAGGTTCAATAATAATCAATATGTTTCCTAATAAAATGGGGCCCCTGTAAAAAAACATACCGTGGGGAAAAAAGGGAAATTTGTCAGCCCCCAATTTTTGCAAGTTCTCCCCCTTAAAAAGATGAAAGGCCTGTAATTTTTTATCAAAAGGTACACGGTTTAAAATTAAAGAAGACAAAATGAGGGGAAAAAATTTCCCGAAAATCACTTGTAGGAAATTTTTTTTGAAATTTTTTTTAAAATTTTTGGGGGAAAATAAATTTTTTGGGGCAATAAAAAAGTTTCTCAAAACTTTGGTATTTTACCCTTTGTTGGCAAGACACAGGGCAAAAGTTTTTTGTAAATCTTCACAAGGTTTTTACACCTGTTTCTGGTTTTTTGTCCCCTTCCTCCCTGCGATCTCCCCCTAAAGCAGGGGGTGTTTTGGGGGGTGTCGCTGGGCAAAACGGACTTTCAACTCCCCCAAAGTTTTCTATGGGGTTGGATCGGAGACTGGCTGGGCCCATCCAGGCCCCTTGAAATGCTTTTACGAAGCCACCCCCTTCTTTCCCCCCGGGCGGGGGGTTTTTTTGGGATAAATTGTTTTTTGCTGAAAGACCCGCCACTTTTCCCACTTCAATGCCCTTTGCTGAGGGAAGGGGGTTTTTTCCTTCAAAACTCATGATACATGGCCCTTCATCTTTACCTTTACAGGGAAATCAGTCTTTCCTGGCCCCTTTGCAAAAAACACCCCCAAAGCAGGGATGTTTCCCCCCCCTTTCTTCACAGTAGGAAAGGGTGTTCTTTGGATCAACTCAGTTCTTTTTTCCTCCAAACCCCGACGAGTTGATTTTTTTACCAAAAAGTTATTTTTTGGGTTTTCATCTGACTTTCCCCCCAACCTTTTCGGGGATCACCCAAAAAGAAACTCTAAAAAACTTCAGAGGGGCCCTGGACATGTACTGGCTTAAGCGGGGGGCCCAAGGGGGTTTCCCTGTACGGGCAGGTTTTGGGAGCCCCTGGCAGGTAGTGTGTTACAAAGGGTTAGGCTTTTTTACTTTGGTCCCATTTTCTCTGGGGTCATTCACAGGTCCCCCCGTGGGGTTCTGGGATTTTTGCTCACCTTTCTTGTGATCATTTCGACCCCAAAAGGTGAATCTTGCTTTGGACCCCCCAGATCGGGGAATTATCAGGGTTTGTATGTCTTCCTTTTCCTAAAAATTGCTCCCACGTTTTTTTCTTAAAACCAAAGCTGCTTACCTATTGCAGATTCATCTTCCCGCCTGGTGCGGGTCTAAAAAATTTTTGTTTCGGGTTTGTCCTTTGCAGCTTTTTTGGTTTTGGGCCATATAAAATTTGGAGTGTGACTGTTTGGGGTTTGGGGAACAGGGGGTTTTTTTATACGATAAAAAAATTTTAAAGGTGCCTTTTAAACAGGAAAACGAGTGGAGACAGGGGGAACCTTTTAAAGAAGAATTTCCGGTCTGTGAAGCCAGAAAATTTTGTTTGTTTGAGGTGACCAAATCCCTTTTTTTCCCCAAAAATTTGAAAATAAATTCTTTAAAAAACCCTTACAATGTGATTTTTTTGGTTTTTTTTTTTCCTCTTTTTGTCTTAATATTTTTGATTTGTCCCTTTTTATGAAAATTCGGGCCCTCTCTCATTTTTTTAAGGGGGGAGAACTTGCAAAATTGGTGGCGCCCCTAAATTTTTTTCCCCCAAAGTGGGGTTTTTTTCACCCCCCTTAAAGGCCTCCCTTTCCTTTCTGCGTGGGACTTCTGATCTATTTCCCAAAAAAGTACCATGTTTAATGCAAAATAAATCTCAGATTAACTTTTCCCAAACAGCGACAGTTTCTTTTGAAAACAAGAAAACCGGGTTTGATACGGGAAAAAAATACAATGATTTTTTTTAAAATAAAACAGGTAGGACTATTAATACAGACTTTGGGGGTTTTTTAAACCCACTGAAATCAGAATGGACATCATTTATTTTTGGGTCATTGAATTGATTAGCCCCCCTAACCACGGGGTTTAAATTGTAGTGGCTTAAACGGTGGGACTATAAATTGGGCGGGCTATAGGCAATTTTTTAAAGGGGGATTATTTTTCTGTCCCGCAGACTACCCAAAAAGCCAGAAACACAGGACGGGGGCCAAAAACCTATTTCCCAAACCCCCCCTATTTTTTAAAATTCTTTTCTGGCGGGTATAAGTTTAAATGGAAAAATAATGAAAACCTTTAAAACCCCTATCCCTCCCCCCCCCCCAAAAAACCCCCCCCCTTATGTTATTTAAAAAAGTTTTCCCCCATTTGGATGTTGCCCCCCAAAAGCCCCTTCCGCAATAAATTTAAAACTGTTTTTTCCCTTTTTTTTTTTTTTTTTCCCACCCTGCGAATTTTACCCAATTTTTTTCCATATCAAATGTGTGTCCAATTATGACACACCCTGGCGTTTCTTCCCCCATGTTTCTTGGCCCTATCATTTTTTAAAAAAATCTGGTGCAATACCGGGTTTTTTCCCTAAACATGGTTTTTTACAATAAAAAAGATCCCACGGTACTATCTGTTTTTTGGGTCCCTAAAAGGGGCGGGAAAAATCCCCATGGTATTTGCACCAGTGCCATGAAATTTTTCCCGGCCATGGTAGTGCCCCAAAAAAAACTTAATTCCCTTTGGGAATGTTTTGGTTCGGGGGTACTACGATGGTACTTTTTTGTAAGGGTTTGCCCTTCAATGGAGCGCTAATGCTGGCTCTTTGCGTCTCTTGACCATGTCCCGTGGACCGGGCAAAAGCTCAAGGAGCGCTCCCCCCACTTCCCCCCGGTAGTTTTTTGCCAACCTGTTTAACACTTTCCCCCCCACAGAACAAGCAAAATTTTGCAAACGGTAGAAGCCTATACCCCAAAAACACTAGTAAATCGAATGCTGTATTGCATGGAAACTGGGGCCTACAACAACAGCAGACAATCAGCTTAGATGGCCCTGCCCCCTTTTTCCAGGGTAAAAAAAGAGGAAATGTTGTGTTTTGTATATAATTATGGGTTTTCTTTTGTTTTGAGAAAATTGTGAAGGGGAAAACATTTGGGTTTTCATTATAGAACAACTATTTGTTTTTAAAAAGGGTTTTTTTTCTTTTAAATTTACACAAAAAGATTTTGCCCAAAAAAAAATTAAATGTAAAAAACAGATTTTTATTACATTTGAGTCATTTACCCAGATGTCTTACCCCAGAGCAACTTACAAAAACCAATTGGGGTTTTTAATTGCCTTGAATAAGGGCACAACGCATTTTTTTCACTATTTTGGTGGGAGTGGATCTCTACTCCGAATAGCTCTTCCTTTCCCCAAAGGGAAAAAAACAACATGTGGAAATTTTTAGGCAATTAGCAAGACCCCCCCAAAAAGGACGGGTTTTCTGCAGGTGGTGACCACAACCATTTCTCATTCCCCCTTCCTGGTAAAGTTTTGGCCCTTTTGAATGTTTGGCATTTGTTTTTCACTCTAGGGGTTTAGCATGAGACGATCACAACCCACCCCAAGTGGCTCGGTAGTGCGGGCCCCATCCAGGTTGGCACATCATGCGAGCTGGGGCCCAAAAAGGGTTTTGCTGTGTCTGCCCGGAAAGTGCCCCAAGCATGGAGGCCCCTACCGGGAGACAGGCCAGTACATCAGGAGAGTGGAGGAGGCCGTAGGAGGGAAAAAAACCCAGCAGCAGGATGTACCTCCGCCTTTTTTAAAGGAGCAGGGGGGAGAAAGGGCCAGACCCCGGGAAAAAATGACCCCCCGCAGGCCCAAAGGGAAGTGTCTGCTAAAACGGTCAGAAAACGGGGACCCCTTTGAGGGGGGTATGGGGGCCCGTTTCCCAAACAGGGTGGGGGTTGTGCTTACACCCCAAAACACGTGCGGGACTTTTGGCTTTTGCCAGAAAAACCACCAAGATTGGAAAAATTCGCCCTGGCCCCCTGTGCTTTTCACAAAATGAAAGCAGGTCACTGAGCACGTGCCCAGAGTGACAGAGTCTGGAACCCCCGTGGAGAACGTTCTGTTCCCTTTGCAAAAAATTTTCCCAGCATGCGGTGGGCAGTCAGGGTTTGCGGGGTGGCATTTTTTTTGGGGGGGCCGCACAGCCCTCCATGTGCTGGGCCAGAGGTAGCCTGACTGGCCATTAGGTACCGAATGAGACCCTCAGACCCCTTTGAACCTTTTGGGGCGGTGGGGTTTTGGCCCTGGGTTCCTCCAATGCAAGAAAATTTCAGACCTCATGTGGTTTGGAGGGGGTTGTCAGCATTTTCCTGCAAGAGGAAGGCATTGTGCTAGGGGACGGGCCCCCTTTTTCCCCCAACCTAAATCCAATTAAACACTTTGGGGACATTTTTTCCTCGCTCCATCCCCAACGCCCATTTTGCCCACAGACTGTCCAGGAGTTGGTGGAATGCTTTAGCCAGGTCTGGGGGGAGACCCTCAGGGGGGACCACCCGCCACCCCCACCCAGGAGCATCCCCCGGGTTCCCCAGGGGGTTGTAGAGGTAACAGCACGTGGAGGCCCACACAACTGAGCCTCTTTTTTGCCCTTTTTTTTAAAGGACATTCCTTTAAAATTTGGGATCAGCCTGTAGTGGGGTTTTTCCATTTTAATTTTTTTTTGAGTGGGGACCCCAAATCCAGCCCTCCTTTTTTTTGATACTTTGATTTCCATTGATAATTTTTGTGGTTTTTTGTTTTTTCAGCACATTCAACTAGGAAAGGGGAAAAAAAGTTTAATAAATTTAATTCATTCAGATCTAGGAGGGTTTTTTAAGTGTTCCCTTTTTTTTTTTTGAGCGGTTTTTTTTGCAAAATGGAAAAACTCCCTGCCATAAAGGGATCCCACCTTTTGGGAAAACGATTTTAGATATCCTGTGGTTTCCCAAACTTTGATCCCTTTATAAAGGGGGCCCAATACGGGGCCATAAAAAACCCCACCCCACCCCCCAAACCAAACCACCCCCACCCTGCAATGCTGACACACAGCATGGAGCATGTACTCATTTTTTTCCCTCCATACTTGGGCCCCCCATCAGCATGAAACAGCAAAACTGGGAAACCCATCGACCGGCAATGTTTTTAAAATTCTCCAGTTCCAGTTTTTTTTCATTCCTTACCCCACTGCGTTTCTTGTTTTCTGTTTAAAGCTAAGGGGGTTCCTAATAAATAAAACCACAACTACATTTTGGATCATAGTTTTCACCGGGTTTCAGTTTTAGTCATGGAAAGAGAAAGGTGCCCCTTAAATGTTTTGAACATCAGTGTATTTGTGCTCCTAGCTCTTTCCCCACAGAAAAGAAAGATGTGCCCGGGCAAGGAACTTAACCCTAATTGTCATTTTAAGTCACTCTGGTTTAAGAGCGTCGGCAAAATTTTCCAAAAAATTAAAATGTAATGTACCCCCAGTCAACCATCAAATCCATTGTGAAAAGCCTCAAATAGGATAATTAAACCCTTAAAGGGGCAAACCCCGGGCCCCCTCTCAATATCATTACAGTAGAAAAATAACAAAACACCCCAAAACTGCCCAGGTGAACCTGATCATTTAAAGTAAAGGGATCTAACATTTTTAAAAATTTCTCTTTGATTTTGAATTTTAGGACCCCTGTGGGTTATAAAAATATTTTTAAAAATGTTTTTGATAAAATTAAAATTTGGGCCCTTTTACTACATACCCAATAAAAAACACTTTAAAATACATTCATAAACCCCCAAAAAAACAACAATGGTGAAAACTGATCATCCCCTTTAATCTCATCTGATACATTCAGTAAAGTAGTATTTTATTAGGACCCCCCAGCGGTATCTTCCTGGGGCCCAACAGGAAACAAAAAAAAACTTTAAAAACATCATAAAGCACATTTACGTCGCGATGCCCCGTCCAGAGAGCTAGTGCATTCATCTTATGATCCCCAGGAGACCCCACACATCACATGGTTTTCCAACCACGTACCCCAAGCATAATACAATCCCAAAATACAATAAAAAATCTTTAAAAAAAAATTGGGTCTCTTCCAATCAAATAAATTTTTATTTGTCACATAAACGTTTTTAGCAGATTTTATAGGGGGTTTGTAGCAAAATGCTTGTTTTTTAGCTTGACATTGCAGTAATATCAACAATTTCACAACATATCCCCCAATACCCACACATCAAAGAAAGGAATGGAATTTAAGAATAAAATCCATATATAGAAAACCCCTGACAGAGCGGAAATGGCCAAAGATACATTTAGAATTTTATAGAATACAGTATATACATAGAGATGTGAAAAAGCTTCACAATACCCCCAGCTGAGCAAAAAAGTTCCTGTTGTTTTTTTTTTTATGTGCCATGAGGTTTATTTTATTTTATTTTTTTTTGAATCGGGTTTTTATTGCTAGTTTGATTTACCTGGCGAGGGGTTCCATGTAGTCAGGCTCTATTTTACTGTGAGTTACCTGGCAGAGAGTTCCATGTAGTCATGGCCTATTTAATTTACTGGAGTTACCGGGCAGAGATTTTCCATGTTTCAAGGCTCTTTTTAATATTTGGGTTTCCCGGCAGAGAGTTCCATGTAGTCATGGCTCAAATTTAATACTTTTAGTTACCTGGCAGAGATTTCCATTTTGTCATGGCTCATTTATACTGTGATTACCGGGCAGAGGGGTTCCTGTTCATGGTTTATTTTAATACGGGCGATTTAAACCGGGGAAGAGAGTCCATGTAGCCCATGGCTCTATTTAATATGGGGTTACCTGGCAGAGGGGTTCCATGTAGTAAGGGCTCTATTTAAACTGTGAGTTACCTGGCAGGATTTCCATGTGGGTCATGGCTCTATTTAATACTGTGGTTACCTGGCAGAGATTTCCATGTGCCCTGGGGTTTATTTAATACTTTTAGTTACCGGGCAGGGGAGTTCCATGTAGTCAGGGCCCTCTATTTAAAAACTGTGATTTTTACCGGGCGGGAGATTCCTGTGGTCATGGCTCTTTTTAAAATCCCTGTGAGTTACCGGGAAAGAATTTTCCATGTAGTCATGGCTTTTTTTTAAATACTTTGGTTACCTGGAAAGGATTTCCCTGTAGTCTTTGGCTCTTTTTAATACTGTGTTTTTTCCAGCGTCTGTTTTTTAAACCCCTGTAAAAAAAAACCTCTTGCTGCAGTTTTTGTGTTGTACAAAATTTAAAGTGTCCGAACTAGCTAAATTCCCACAGAAAACTGCAGGGGAAAAGCAGTCCCCACCCAGTCACTATCAGACCTCACTGAGTGTATTAAACCCCAAAAGGGCAAACCCAAAGGCATCTAAATATCTTTCCCGTAAAGCTAAAAAACCCACAAAATTTGTGTCCCCCAATTCTCTCACAGTGAAAAACAATAGGATTAAAAATTGAGTGTTAATGTTAAAAAATTCACTGTTCCCCCTTTCCTTTATGAGGTAGAATTAAGTGATGGGGGTCCCTTTAAATCTTAGTTTGTTGAGACAACTGAGGCTTCTCCCCTTTTATGTATAGGGTTGAGGGGTTTTTTTAAAGTTAGTGTGTTGAGAGAAACTCTCCCACAGTCAAAACATTAGAAAGGGTTTTCTCCCTGTGGCACCCTCTAAATGAATTTTTAGTTTGGTTTGATGTTGTGAAGCTTTTTTAACCCCAATCCGAGCGGAGAAAGGGGTTTCTCTCCTGTATGCATACTTTCATGAAATTTTTAATTGGGCCCAAAGTCAAGAAAAACTCTTTCCCCCCCAGTAAACCGGATAAGGCTTCTTTTCCTGTGTGTGTTTCTCCGAAAAACTTTTGTTTCAGCTGTGTTATAAAACTTTTCCCCATTTAAAGGGGCAGAAAAATTTTCTCTCCTGTGTGTTTCTCTGTAAATTTTGCTCCGCTGAGTTTTAAAAACTTTTTCCAAGCCAGAGCAGGGGGGGAAAGGGCCCTTCTCCCCCCTTAAAATGTTGGGGCCTTTGGTGCCCTTTTTAAGTGGCTAAGTTGAGAGAAAGTTTTCCCTACATTTCCAGGGGCAGCATTTAAGGTTTCTCCCCCTGTGTTTCCGTTCATGTTGTTTTAATTTTCCCGGGTTTTGAGAAAAAACTTCCCCCACAGTCAAGCAGGGAAAGGCTTCTCTCCTGTAGGTATACGTTCATGTTGTCTTAAGTTGCCCATTTGAGAAAAACTCCCCCCCCACACACAGAGCGGGAAAAAGGCTTTCTCCTGTGTTTTCTCTGATAAATTTTTTAAAAGTCCCCTGATTTTGTGAAGCTTTTTACAAATTAAGCGGGAAGGTTTTCCCTCCGGATGCAAAACGTTCCCCGTTTTAGGTGGCTGGGGTTGAGAAAACTTTTCCACAGCCCTGAGCAGGAGTAAGACTTCTCCCCTGAAAGGTATACGTTCTTTGGGGTTTTTTAAGTGGCCCAGTTGAGAGAAACTCTTCCACACACAGAGCAGGAAAGGCTTCTCCCCCTGAAATGTATACATCATTTTTTTTTAAAAGGCCCCAGTCGAGAGAAAAACTTTTCCACAGTCAGAGAAAGGGGTAAGGCTTCTTCCTGTTTCCCACTCTCTGATGAACTGTCA
This sequence comes from Coregonus suidteri, assembly GCA_036851935.1. Taxonomy (NCBI): domain Eukaryota; kingdom Metazoa; phylum Chordata; class Actinopteri; order Salmoniformes; family Salmonidae; genus Coregonus; species Coregonus suidteri. Next base: position 37,775 of record JAGTTL010000323.1, on the reverse strand, counting down.
GACCCTTTTGGGTTTTGTGAAATTCTTCCCACAGCCCAAGTGAGAAAACGTTTATGCCTGTGTGTATTTTTTGGGGTGTTTTTTTAAACTTTGTAAAATTTGGGAAAAATTTCTCACAATGGGGGCAGTGGTGAACCTCTTAGCTTTTGTGATTTCCTGCTGTTGCTCCCCTGGATTAGAGAATGTCTAAAATAGGGTTCTCCTGTGTAAAACAACATAAAAAGAAACCAGTAAATTTGGTGTAATAAAAACGGGAAACCAAAGTAAAAGGCTGAACCCCTACTCTTTCAAGGGTTTTCTTTATTTTTTACTTTTTCTCCCTTTGTGAAAATGTAAAGGGACTCATAACTTTCTATAACACTATGGAATCATGTAGAAACCCAAAAAAAAGGTTAAACATATGTTATTTTTTGATTCTTCAATGTAGCCCCCCTTTTTCCCTTTGGGAACCCTTTCCCAAATTTTTGGTTTTTCCTCAACCCAAATTTTCACCGGGATTATTTTTTCCAACAGCCCTTAAAGGAGTTCCCACATTGCTTACCCACTTGGCTGCTTTCCTTCACTCTGCGCCCAAAAACCACCCCAAATCTAAATTTGGGGTTTTGAGGTCGGGTGATTGTGGACCAGCGCCCATTGATGCGCATTTCCATCACTCTCCTTCTTGGTAAAATAGACTTCACAGCCTGTGGGTGTTTTGGGGTAAATTTCCTGTTGAAAAAAAAATGTAGCCCCCACAAAGGGCCCCAAACAGATGGGATGGGTATCACTGCAGAATGTTTTGGGCCAGCGGGTTTTAAATTTTTCCCTTTAAATTTCAAAATATAACACAGCCAGGGGTCACCAGAAAAGCCCCCCACACCATCACACATCCTCCTCCATGTTTCACGGGGGATCTACACATGCAAGATCTTCCTTTCACCTACTCGGGTGCCCTCACAAAGACACCCCTTTTTGGAAACCCAAAAAGGACTTTTTGGATTTAAATCAGACCAATGGACATTTTTCCCCCGGGTCTAATGTCCATTGCTCTTTGTTTTTTTCCCCAAAAATTTCTTCTTCTTTTTGGTGCCCTTTTAGTAGTGGTTTTTTTTGGCAGTTTTTTGGGCCCTTTGGGGCCGATTCCGCGGGGCCCCTTGAAGGGGTTGGGGATTTTTTTTTGGGGGGGTTTTGTCTGTTCCCGGGAATCTGAATAATTTTTTTTGGGGCGAATTTCTGAGGCTGATAACTATAATGAAATTGCCTTTAATAGGGAAATTGGGTTTTTTTTACAAATAGGGCGTATTTTCTGCATACCCCCCCTACCTTGCCCACTCAAAAACTGTTTGGGCTCAAATGAAATTAAAAAGGAAAAGAAATTCCAAAAATTAATTTTTAAAAAGGGCAACCTGTTAATTGAAATGCATTCCGGGGTTTTCCAAAGAGTGGCAAAGCTGTAAAATAAAGGCCCAAAGGGGGCTACTTAGAACTTAAATATATTTCGATTTGTTTAAACCCTTTTTTTTGGTTTACAAAACGACCCATATGTTTTGTTAAATGCTTTTATTTTCTTCACTACTATTAAAACAATTTGGGTGTAGGAAATAGTCAAAATAAAAATAAAACCCCTTTAAGAGTAGGTGTGTAAAACCTTTTTACTGGTAATGACTGTCCCTCACTTTATTTTTAAACCCTTTTTACATCCCAAAGTCACCCAATGTTTACAGAAAAATTCCCAAAAACACAAAGATCCCCCAAACAAAAGCGGGTGTAGAAGCACAGTGGGTACTAAAAAATTTTATAAAGCAGAAACCTAGGGGGAAAAATGGAGAGGAAACCCGTCCTCTTCTGGTGTACCCGGGGCCGCATCTCAATGCCTCATGAAAAAAGTTCCGAAAAACCCCTTTCCCAAAAATCCGGAAAGGGGCAAGCCCAAGGTTTGATGTAGAACACTGGGGTTACTAAAAAATCCCTATAAAACGGAAAACCCAGGGAGAAAAAATTTGAAGGAACCAGGTTAAAGGGGTGGCCAGTCCTTTTCTGGCTGTACCGGGGGACATATGTTTTTATATCAAGGCTGTACAATACAAAAGGGGACAAAAACTATTCTAAAAGTTGGTAAGAGTCCAAAAACTAAAAAGGGGGCAAAAAATCATGGGAAAAATTTTGGCCATATCATCCCCCACTCCCCTATCACAAAAAGGTTTGTAACTACCAACTCATTTAAAAGAATTTAAAAAACTGGGAGTTAGTTTTACTTCCTTCTTTAGTCACTCTCGAAAAACATTTCCCGATGTGAAAAAACCCCTGCGGGGAATCTTTTTTTTTTTTGTCCCAAAAAACCCTGCAAGTCCAGTAACCAAAAAAACATTTTACCTTTTCAACCCAAAAAGATCATCATGAAACATTTACTGCAACTTTTCATGCCCCAGTGAGAAGTTTAAAAAAACACAAAAATTTAAAAGATAGAACCTGCTCTTTTCCCCTGGGAAAAACATTTTCCCAAACTTTTTCCTCCTCTTCTTCATCTTTAAAGTTGAAATTTCCCCCAGTGTTTGGCTGCAGTCTTTCCCGCTTTACTGATGCCATCTCTGGATCCCGCAGTGCAAACTGGGGCCCCCCACTTTCCAAAACAGGACCCAGTGGGCTGTAGGTTTGGCTAAATGTGGGAAAGGGGAAGGGGGAGGCTGGGGTTTTTTCCCCCCCCTTTTGAGGTTGCCGGCCTCATACCTAATTGGGAAGTAAAAATAAAAAAGAGAAAGGGGAAACAAAAATTATTTTTTTTTTTACAATTTGGGGGCATTTTTTTTCTCTAAAAAAATTTTTTATTTTTTTAAACATCTTTAAATTTAGTGTTTTGGGCTGAAAAAAGTACTAAATTTTTGGGTTTCCCTACGGTATATATTAGGGGAAAGGAAACCCCCCAATACCCTTTTAGCTAATATTCATAAGAGGAAAATGAGCTCAAACAGTTTGACATTCGTGCTGATATTTAGTCTGTTGGCTTCTGGCCAAAACAAACACTGATCTCATTTTTAAAAGATCCCGGGGCCCGTTGCACAAAACAGGATAAAGGGGTTTTTAAACCCCGGATTCTTTTGGGGATCCTGGCTCAATTGATCCGTAATCCGGTTGCACTAAAGTTGGGTAGGGGGAGGAGGATATGTTATGGGATAAAAATTTCCATGGAGATTTTAATTTTTGTGGAGCTAGCCCCCGCTCCAACCCCGGCTAAATTCCAGGATTTTTTAATTCATTCCCCAAAGTCAGTCACCTTTAAACCCCAAAGGAAAAACCCAAAATTTTTTTTTTCACTGCTCCCCTTACATTGTTATAAATAAAAACTAGACCCCCCGGGCATTATTTTAAAAGTTTTTGATCATTAAATTTTTAATGATTTTTTGGGTAAAAAAAAATTATTAATTATGTTGCTATCATTTTTAAAAATTTACAGTTTCCCCCTAGACTTAAGGCTATATATAAAAAAGATAGAAAATTAGGGCCACAGAGGGGAAAAAAAACACAAATCATAATATTGTAACCCGTTTTTTTTAAAGGAGGCCCGTTGTTAAAAAAAACGGGGTGGGGCATTTCGTGAAATTGTACTTCAGTATGGTTTCATAAAAAAAGACAAAGCTGATGTGCCAAATATTTAAATTTTTCACATTGGGCTAAGTACAAAAAGTAAAAAAAATTGTAGCTTTTTGCAGAAAGAACCAGCCTCATTTAAAAAAATGACTTATCCTTTTTCTTTATGTGGCCCTAGTACTCTGTCCCTTAAACAAAAAAACATTCCATATTGAATATAAAAACACAAAATGTTTTAAAAATTATGTTTTTTTTGAAAAAGGAAAAAAACCAAAACAGGTAAAACCCTCAGCTCCTTTCGAAACCCGGGAAATCACAAATGGGCTCTAAAAATGGAAAAACACAAAAATCAAGCCCTATTTTAAAAAAATGATACATACACATTTTAAAGGTCTGTATATAAAAACACCCTGCATGTCCGGGACACTAAAAAAAATGCAAGGGCAAATCCATACACACAACTTTAACAGAAAAAATGAAAGGATGCAGTAGCCTCCCCTGCAACCTTGTTTTTTAACAAAAGTATACCGCCCCAACATCATAAGGGGGCCAAATTTGTAAAAAAAAGAACCCAAAAAAAACCCCAAAATTTTTCCCCTGCCACCGCAGGGGCCTATTTAACCCCAAAAAAAAAAGCACACAAACTAAACTAAAATAATTCAACAAAATATTTGGGCCCCCAGCAGCCGACCACTGTCTCCCTCAGGGGGATTGCCGGATTGTCCCCGTCCATGGGTGGTGGCACTCGGGGCCCCCTCCTTCCCCCCGGCAGGCCCCTTGTGGAGGACAGCACAAACCACAGTAAAAAATCACATTTCCCTAACCCGGGGGCTGACCCTTAAATTTTTTGAAGGCCCGTGAAAAACGTGCCTTCAGGAGGCCAAAAGGTTTATTTTAACTCTGGGGCCCTGGTCCGGGTGGGCAAATTGGTTTTTTAGCCTGCTGTGCCCTTCCCGGGGGGCCCGGAAAAGGTTTTCAGGTGAAAAAGGGTGCAGCCATACCCCCTGTCTCCCAGCAAAACACCCGAAGGGAAAAAATTTAACCCGTCAAAAACAAAAAACCCCATCATTACTACCTCCTAAAAACAGTTGGGTTTCTTGACACAGCCAGATGGTTATAAATAGGGGGTTTTGGGCTTTCCTTTTTTATACCCCTGATGATTTCAGAGGCCCGAAAAAATTCCGGAGTCAGGACTGAGCCCGGCCATTTTGGGAAAAACATTGCTGACACACAGTCACATTGCAACCCTCTAAATCATAAATGAGGAAAAAAATTTCCCAATCAAGGGACATCACTGGCAAAGGGAGAGTGTTCGTCAATGGCAATTTTCAAAAAAATTATGTTCCCCCCGAACATTAAGCTGTGAAAAAGGGTTTTTTATTTACAAAAATCGGCCTCATGGGCACCTGGGGGGCTTTTATCCCTTTTGTGGGTGCGTCCCCTGCACCCAAAGACATTGGGGGAAAAATTCACACAAAGTAATTTAGTATCCCACTATGTGTTAAAAGTTTTTCCGTAATTTTTTAGATCCTCTTACCTGAAAACCTAAAAGAACTCCCTTTGATGTTTACAGAGTCTTCTGTGGCCAGGGAAGGAGATGAAACATTGCTAATGCTTTGGTAGCCAGAACACCCCCTCCTTATTTGGGCGGCAAATTGTGGCCTTTTTTTCAGCGTTCGCATCCCCCCCGAGTACAGGAAGGCTTTCCATAGAAAAAAGGCAAGGCCCCACAAACCATTTTCTCCACAAATCAATGCATGGCTCCGTGCAGGGGGGGTTGCTTAAAACCTGGGGGCCCAGTAGCCCGCATTTGATACCTGATGCCATTTTTTTTTTTGGGGGGAAAACCTTGTATCTTTCATATAGGAAAGGGCATCAGGGAAGGCCAGTGGGGGGCAACCCGGGCCCTGAAGACCCTTTCCCCCGCCTGAAGGCTCTCCTCAGCACAAGTTTCTTCTTCATCCCCCACATCTCGCACGAAGGGCATGCCATTTTCAAGCAAAAAAGGAACACACAAATTTTTGGGCCCTTTTTAGGGGGAGTGGCCACACCTGGGCCCGGGGGGGTGGGCAAAAAAAGGGCGTGCCCCTTTTAAAGAGGGCTTGGTTGTCTGTTTCTGGGAAAAAAAAAAAAAACCTTTGAAAAAAGCCACCGTCCTGGGGTGTCACATAAGAGCTCTATGTCATGGCTCACTTGACTTTACGAGAAAAATACCTAATTTTTTTTGAGGGTTGTCATCTTCTTGGGGCGGGGGGAAAAGAAAAATAATGATTAATACTTTGTGGTTTCAGTTAGCATACCGGGGGTACATTGAAGGGATATCTCAACCCCCCCTTCAAGTTTTTTTTTTTTTCAAGGTCCAGTTTTCCCATTGTCCCCTTTTTTATTTCGGACTCCTTGAAGATTTTCCTTTTTTTCTTTTATGAATGTCATGTCTGCCAGTTCTATTTTGGGCCCGGAGGTGGTTGGGCCCTACAACTTTTTGTAGCTTGTGAGCTTGTGAAACAATCAATTAAAAACAGCTGGAATTTGGCAGGATGTGGGGTCCTTTTATTTTAAAACGCCCAAACCCCATGTTGCCAGGCTGTTTTTTTCCCCCTGTAAAACATTGGGTCCCGTAAAAGAAATTAGAATTTTTTTTTTTTTTATGAGGACTCCTCACCATTTTAAAAAGTAAAAAAGCTTTTTACAGTCCTTTAAAAGGGGTACCTCATTTCCTTCTGGAATCCAAAAGAGATGGTCTCCTCCTCATTTATCTCCTTTCCCCATGGCTGTTCTGCTTTCACTGGGGCCCCTTTACCCTATCACATTTAAAACGGATTCATATTTAAGTAGTAGGGGCAAACATGCCAGGCCTACAGATGCCTTTTTTATGGGGTACCACTGGGATCAGCATCGTCTGGGCTTTTGCTGGTGGCCTTTAAAAGGAAAACATGTGCCAACCCCTGCAAGGCAATAGGGGGAAACCAAAGTCAGACGTCCAAAATTTTATTAAAAATGAAAGTGGGGTTGGGATCCCAGTAAAGATGGAAAAGGGAAAAACCTTGAAAGAAGGGGTTTGGGAAAATTTTGGGGGGAAATATGCCCCGGTCTTTTCCCCCCCCAGGGAATTACCCCCCAAGACGGGCCCCCGCCTTTATTTGCTCCCAAAGGCCCTGGCCTTGCTGGGGTAAAAGGGCACCTTTGGGGCCCACCACCCGTGCCTGGCCCGTGGGTATTCTTTTTTACTGCTAAAAATACGACAAAGTTTGAGCAGGGGACCTTTTGGGTACAAAATATGCTTCTGCTTTGTTAAATATTTGTCAGGGGCCATACCCTTCTGCAGAATGTTTTGTATTGATTTTGAACCCCTGCCATGTCCGTTTTTGCCCCCCCTTCATGTTTAACTCCACCACAACACAAAACACACAACATTTAAGGAGTCCCCATGCCAAAAAAAAATTTCTTGGGATTTTTTTTCTTGTTTTTAGTAAAAATATCAAAAAATGTATCTAGCTTTATCAGTGTGAGGGGGTTACTTTACACAATTTCACTCAAAACTTTTTTCCGGGGCATTTTAAAAAAAAATTTAAACCCTTTCATAATTAAGTTAAAAACTTTCATTTTTTGGGATGTGAATTAAATAATTTTAATTTAAATTTTGATGTTTCAGCGGAGCGGTGAGTGGGTTAAATTTTTGCATACTTTTCGCATTCAGGGGGGTTTTTTTCCCAAAATTTGCCCGCTTTTTTTTCTTTGCTTTTTCACTGTGGCGGGGTTTCCTTTCTTTTTAAATTAAAATTTTTTTACCCCCCTCGTATGCCCCATGGATTTGTGCTTCCGACGGGAAAAATACGCGGCCCCTAGTTGGGCCCTGGTTTAAACAGTTTAAACTTTGATTTGGCGGGGTCTATTTGAGTGAGCCCTGAGCGCGCACCTAAACCAGGATTGGTTTTTACCTGGGTTAATGAATTTCCCTTTTCTTTCTCCCCTCCTGGCTTGGCCTTTTTTGCAACCCAATTTAAACCTGGGGCGCCCCATGTTTTGGCTTAATTTAGGGTCAAACTGAGTCAAAAATTTTCCCCGGGTGTCTTAATTTTACTTTTTTTGCAACACCCCCCCCGGGAGCTAAGAATTGGGCAAAAAATAATTAACATTACAAATACACACTAACAAGTCAGTTGAAGTCGGAAGTGTACCCCCCTTAGCCAAAAACATTTAAAAAATCAGTATTAAAAATTCCTACAGTTAAACTTTGAAAAAAAATTCCCCGTCTTTGTCTTAGGATCACCACTATTTTTAAAAAATATGAAATTCAGAAAAATATAGAGATAAATTTTTTATTTTAGCTTTTTTCTTTCAAACAATTCCCCCGTGGGGCCCAAAATTTTCAAACTCAATTTTATTGGGACATTGCCCTTTAAATTTTTTAAATTTTGGGGAAAGTGTTGGGTAGCCCTTCCCCAAGCTTCCCCCCAATAAATGGGGGGGAATTTTGGGCCCCTTCCCCCTGAAAAGGCTGGTGTAACCCCGTTTAGGGGTTTTAGGCCTCCTTGCTCGCACACGCTTTTTTAGTTTGCCCACACATTTTCTATAGGATTGGGTCAGGCTTTGTGATGGGGCCCCTCCAATACCTTGACTTGTGTCCCCAAACCTTTTTCCACAAATTTGGAGTATGCTTTGGGGTATTGTCCTTTTGGAAAACCTATTTGCGACCAAGCTTTTTCTTTCCCCGACTGAAATCTTAGATGTTGCTTCCCAATATATCCACATCATTTCCCTTCCTCATGATGCCATCTATTTTGTGAAGTGCACCAGTCCCTCCTGCAGCAAAGCACCCCCACAGCATGATGTGCCACCCCTGTGCTTGCGGTTGGCATGGAGTTCTTCGGCTTGCAAGCATCCCCCTTTTTCCTCCAAACATAACGATGGTCATTATGGCCAACAGTTATATTTTTGTTTCATCAGACCAGAGGACATTTCTCCAAAAAGTACGATATTTGTCCCCATGTGCAGTTGCAAAACCATAGTCTGGCTTTTTATGGCGGTTTTGGAGCAGTTGCTTCTTCCTTGCTGAGTGGCCTTTCAGGTTATGTCGATATAGGACACGGTTTACTGTGGATATAGATACTTTTGTACCCGTTTCCTCCAGCATCTTCACAAGGTCCTTTGCTGTTGTTCTGGGATTGATTTGCCCAGAGTACGTTTCATTCTGAGGAGACAGACACGTCTCCTTCCTGAGCGTGATGAGCTGTGTGTTCCCATGGTGTTTATAACTTGCATACTAATTGTTTGTACAGATGAACGTGGTACCTTCAGGCATTTGAAATTGCTCCCAAGGATGAACCAGACTTGTGGAGGTCTACCCTTCTTTCTGAGGTCTTTGCTGATTGTATTTTGATTTTCCCATGTTCAAGCAGGAGGCACTGATTTGAAGGTAAGGCCTTGAAATACATTCAGAGGTACACCTCCATTGACTCAAATGATTGTCAATTAAATATCAGAAGCTCTAAAGCCTGCCATCCTTTTTCTGAATTTTCCGGCTGTTTAAAGGCACAGTCAACTTTAGTGGATGTAAACTTCTGACCCACTGGAATTGTGATAAAGTGAATTTAAGTGAAATAATCTGTCTGTAAACAATTGTTGGAAAAATTACTTGTCAAAACTATAGTTTTTGTTACAAAACCTTTGTGGAGTGGTTGAAAAATGAGTTTATAATGAACTTAACCTTCTGACTTCAACATGGAACACACAAACGCAAGACTCTTCCTAGAGCTGGCTGAAGTGAGCAATCGGGGGAGAAGGGCGTTAAAAAAGTCATTGTATTTCCGGTTCACAACCATAGCAAACATTTATTGATAAAGACAGAAAACAACTGAATGTTTCCTGAATATTAGTACACATGGAGAAAACCGATTAATCAATATAGTTTCAACTTCAAAACAGTAGTGCAACCGTGAAATTGTCGCTCTCTGATGGACCCGCAACTGTCCGCACTGTATTCCGTTGACGCTGGACGAGAGGGGCGCCGCCATTTTTCCTGCAGCTTGTGGAATTTTGACAAAAAACCAATAACATACAAAATGAACTCAGAAATCTCAAATAAATTGATTATTTATGAAATTACCTTGACCAAATGATGTACATCCATTCAGACAACCCAAAGTCTCTAAGCTATGTGACCTTGTAAAATATTTTTTAATCACATTCTTCACTCGGTTTGTAACAAAAACAACACATAGCAACCTTCACCAAACGTGGTAATATCTTAATGGATGTGTTACCTCATGAATGCTGTTCTTTAGACTGGAAGTTACCATGCTATTACATACCTGTATATGAATTGAACGGACCAAAAGTTATGTGTTGACATCGCAGTTCGCGCTTCTTATTCGGAAGAAGGCGGAACTTTGTTCCCAGTACGATCGTCGTATCGATAGATAGAGGTGAAAAAGTATTTGATCCTGCTGATTTTCTAGTTTGCCCACTGACAAAGAAATTATCAGTCTATATTTAATGTAGGTTTTGAACAGTGAGAGACAGAATAACAACATACATTACATTTTGTCATTTAGCAGACGCTCTTATCCAGAGCGACTTACAGTTAGTGAATACATATATATTTTTATATTGACCCCCGTGGGAATCGAACCCAAAACCCTGGCGTTGCAAACGCCATGCCTATCAAGAGCTACTTCCTCCCGGCCATTCCCCCCCCTCCCCTGGACGCCCCTGGCCAAATTGGGCGCCGCCCATGAGTCTCCCTCCCCGGCCGGCTGGACAACCCTGGATTCAAACCCGGGATCTGTGCACAGTTGACTGCGATGCAGTGCCTTAGACCCTGCGCCAAAAAAGATCCAAAAAAAACGCAGTCAAATATGTTATAAATTGTTTTGTTTTTAAGAGGGAAAATAATTTTTGGACCCCCTCTCAATCAGAAAGTTGGCTCCCAGGGGTCTTTTATACAGGTAACGAGTAAATTAGGAGCCGCTTTTTAAAGGGGAGTGCTCCTAATCTCAGTTGTTACCTGTTAAAAGCACCTGTCCAAAAAACATCAATCAATAAGTTTCCAAAACTCTCCACCATGGCCAAAACCCAAAAAGGGTCTCCAAGGAGTCGGGAAAGATGTAAGTACACAAGGGTGGAAGGGCTACAAGACCATCGCCCAAACGCTTGGTTTAAAGGTGGGCAAGTTGGGGCGATTATTTGCAAAAGGAAGAAACACAAAAAAAACTGTAACCCCTGGCCTGGGGCCCATGCAAGATTCACCTTGTGGGTTGGATCAAAGAACGGGGAACAGCCCAGAATAACAGGAGGATCTTGTCAATGTCTCAAGGGCTGGACCAGATCACCCAAAAAAACAATGGAACACACTACGCCGTGAAGGCTGAAATCCTGCAGGGCCCCAAGGTCCCCCTGCTCAAGAAAGCACATATACAGGCCCCTTGAAGTTTGCCAAGAAAATTTAAAGTTCAAAGGGGAACTGGGGTGAAAGTTTTTGTGGTCAGAGAGACCCCAAAAGGAGTCTTGGCTCAACTCAACTCGCCGTGTTTGGAGGAGGAAGAAGCTGCCTATGACCCCAAGAACACCCTCCCCCCCGTCAAAAAACGGAGGGGAAAAAAATTTTCTTGGGGGGGGTTTTTTGCTAAGGGGACAGGCAAACTTCACCGCACAAAGGGACGTGGGCGGGGGCCCGTCCGTCAAATCTTGGGAGAACCTCCTTTTCCCAGCCCGGGCATTAAAATGGGTCGTGGTGGGGATTCCAGCATGACATTTACCCAAACACACAGCCAGGGCAACAAAGGAGTGCCTCAAGAAGAAGCCATAAAGGCCGGAGTGGCCTAGCCTTTTTCCAGACCTTAATCCCATAGAAAATCTGGGGGGGAGCTAAAGGGTTTGGGTTGCCAAACGTCAGCCTCAAAACCCTTAAGACTTGGAGAAGATCTGCAAGAGGATGGAAAAAATTCCTCCGGATGTGTGCAAACCTGGTGGCCACCTACATAACATTCCTCGGGGATTGCCAACAAGGGTTTTGCCACCCAATCTAAGTCATTTTTTTTTGCAGGGGGTCAAATATTTATTTCCCTCTTTAAAATGCAAATAAATTTATAACATTTTTGCAGAGTTTTTCGGTTTTGTTTTAATGTTATTCTTCTCTCACTTTTAAAAAAAAACCTCCCTTTAACTTTATAGACTGTCATGTCTTGTCAGTGGGAAAAGAAAAAAAATCAGCAGGGGATAAAATACTTTTTTCCCTCACTGCATACAACACACCACCAAACCTTCCTAAGCTGGCCGCCGGCCAAAGTGAGCAATGGGGGTAAAGGACGTTAGCAAAAAGGTGACAAAGAAGCCGGGGTCCTCTGACAGAGCTCCAGAGTTCTCGGAGAGATAGGAGAAACTTAAAAAGGCAACCATCTCTGCAGCACTCCACCAATCGGGCCCCATTATGGTAGAGGGGCCAGACGGAAGCCACTCCTCAGAATTTTTTTAACAGGTAAGCCAGTTGAGAAAAAGTTCTCATTTAAACTGCGACCGGCCAAGAAAAAAAAAAAGCAGGGATAAAAACAACAACACGAGTTACATAGGGGGGTAAAAAAACATAGTCAAAAATACAACAAAAAAATATATATACAGTGTTGAAAATGTAGTAAGTAGGAGATAAGGCAAAAAATTCCCATAGTGCAAAATATTACAATTTCGTATTAACACGGAATGAAGATGTGAAAAAGAGTGGCAAATAGGTACTGGGTGAAAATTAGAAAAAAAATAAAAATAGGGGGGATGAGGTAGTTGGGGGGGCTAATTTCAAAATGGTGTGTACGGGCAGTGATCGTAAGCTGCTTGACAATGCCCTTTAAAAGTTAAAAGGGGATAAGGTCCCGCTTCAGAGTTTTTTGCAGGTCGTTTAGTCATTGGCAGAGAGAATGGAAGGGAATGGGGGCCAAAGGAGGGTTGGTTTTTGGGGATGACCAGGAGAAAACCTGCGGGACGCAGACGGGGGTTGGGTGTTGTATGGTGACCGTGACCAAGATAAGATGGGGATTGCCTAGCATTGTTTTATAATGCCAGGCCAGTGGGTTTGGCGCGAAATGTAGTGGGGGGCCACCCAAAAAGAGCGTACAGGTACAAGTTGGGTGTATGGGGGGTTTTGGGTACAAAAGGGGCCTGTGAAGACTACATCCAATTTGCGAGTGAGTGTTGGGGGCGATTTTAAAGACATCGCCAAAGTCAAGGGTAGGAATCAGTTTTACGAGGCGTTTGGCAGCATGAGTGAAGGAGGCTTTGTTGCAAAATAGGAAGCCGTTTAATCTAACTTTTAAATGGAGAGCTTAATGTGATCGGGAAGGTGTTTACAGTTAACCGGGGACACCTAGGTATTTGTATTGTCCACATACTCTAGGTCAGACCCGCCGAGAGTAGTGTTTTAGTGGGGGGGCGGGTGCAAGCAGCGTTCGGTTGAAGAGCAGTTTAGTTTTCTAGTGTTTAAGAGCTTGGAGGACGGAAGGGTGTTGTAGGGCTTTTTAAAGCTCTTTTTGGAGGTTTTTAACACAGTGTCCCATAAAGGGGCCAGATGTATACAAAAGGGTGTCTGCGCATAGAGGTGGATCCGAGCGCCCAGCACAAGGGGCTATTGATTACACAGAGAATAGAGCGCCCGAAAATTGAACCCTTGGCCCCCACCCCACCTTGAGGTGGCTGAGGTGAAACCCATACCAGCTGGGAAAAAGGGTTTTGCTAGCGGAGAAGGTGGGGGGGTTTCGAAAGGGCGGTGATCGTTTTTTAATTTGGGTTTTAAAATTTTTCGAAAGCGGGGCAGGATGGATTAGGGGTAACGTTAGGATCTGGTGTACCCCCTTTGAAGGGGGGGAGACTGCGGCAGTTTTCCCAATCTCGGGGGATTCGCGTTACGAAAGAGGGGTTGCGGGCTTAATAGGGTTTGGACAATTTCGGCGGCAATTTAGAAAGAAAGGGTCCAGATTGTCTACCCCAGCTGATTTGTGGGGTCCAGAGTTTTTTTGAGGGGGGGGCAGGGACGTTCAGCGGGGGGTGCAGAGCGGGGGCCCGGGTTAGTGGTAGCCAGGTGGAAAGCATGGCCAGCCGTAGAAAAATGTTGTTGAAATTCTGTTTATTGGGGTTTACGTGGTGACATGTTCCTAGCCTCGTGCAGTGGGCATTTGGGGGAGGTGCTCTTTTTCCCCCAGGGATTTACAGTGCCCCAAAACTTTTTGGAGTTAGTGTACAGGGCACTTTTCTTTTTTAAAAAAGTGCCTTGCTTTCCTAATGTTTGATATTGGTTCCTGACTTCCCTAAAAGTTGATACGCGGAGGCTGTTCGATGCTAATGCAGTACGCCACAGGATGTTTTTGTGCTGGTCAAGGCAGTCAAGTCTAGGTAATTTTTTAAAGGGGATGCTTTTTTAAGATTGAGACGAAAGATTTTTTAAAAAAAAACTAGGCATCCTCTACTGACGGAATGGGGTCAATATCCTCCGGAAAAGGGCCCCGGAAATTAAAAACCCCCGCTCGGAAGGTTTTAGGGAGGTTTTGACAGTGATGGGGAGGGGTCGTTTGAGGGGGACCCATTCGGAGCAGGCAAAAGGAGAAATCGCGAGACCCTGGTTAAGAAGAGGAGGTCTTTTTAGGGGATATATTTGTCAGGATATATCTAGAGGGTGCCCATTTTTCAGTTTTGGGGTTTGTCCCTGGTGGGTTTCGTTGATAATTTGTGTGAGTTTAAAGGGCATTAGTTTAGATTGTAGGGGGCCGGGGTGTTAAGCATATCCCAGTTAGGCACCAAGCAGTACGAACTTGGGGGATAGAGGGGGGGGGGCGATCAGTCCATATGGGTCCAGGGCACAGCTCGGGGCTGAGGGGGTCTGTACAAGCGGCAACAGGAGAGACTTTTTTCTGGAAAGGTGTTTTTTTAGAAGTAAAGCTAAAACTTTTTGGGCCGACCTGGAAGTATGATGGAGTTCTGCAGGCTTCTCTACAGTAGATTGCAACCCCCCCCCCTTGGCATTCTATCGAGCTGAAAACTTTATTTGGAGAGGAAATTTCGGGTGGCCTTCCAACCGGGTTTAAACATCCCTAGAACATCGGGTTGGGAGTGTGCTAACGCAGTGAATACTAAAACTTAGGGAGGGGGTTTTTTGGATGTTAACGGCAAAAACCCAAAGGCTTTTACGTTCAAAAGCCCAAAAAATATAACGCCTGGGGGTAGATGATACTGGGGGTACAGGGCCGGGGTTAAACCTCTACATCACCGGGGGAACAGAGGGGGAGTAGAAAAAAAATACGGCTAAGGCTTAAGTACTGGTTTCTAGTGCGTTGGTACAGAAAAAAAAAAAGGGGCAGATTTCTGTGCTTTCAGAATAGTTTCGGGCATTTGTACAGACAAGGATTGGAAGGATAGAGTAAGTGGAGGAAAAACCAAAAGCGTTGGGGTAACGATAAAGCATAGCATCACGGGGGGCCCCGATTGAGGGGTTTCCCCCGGGTAGGGGGGTGGGAAAAAGGGGAAATTAAGGTGGGTTGAGTGGGCTGGGGGTCTACAGGAAATAGTACAATAAAAAAAAACCGAAACAGAAATAAGAAGGCATTGACATGGGAGAGAGGATAAAGCAATCACAGGTGTTATCGAGAGAGCAAGAAACACTGGTAATAGCAACCAGGTTTGGGCTGGGGAAAAACAAAAAAGGGAGCGGGGGACGAAAAAAGGAACAGTCCGCAGACATAGCTGTATACTGATTATCATAAGGTCCGGTGCACAATAGGAGAGTTCGGGGCTGTATAGCACTGGCGAGCAAGGGCCACAGCTAGCGTGTCAGGGGGCCGGGGCTAGCAGAGGGCTTTGTGGTCGACGTCGTAAGGGGAAGCCTGCTGTAACCACATCAGACGATTTCGGCGATCGTTTTGGATCGGCGGGCTCTGTGTCAACACTAGGAGGTCCCGTCTGGTTGCAGAGAGGTAGATAGCCGGGGATGGGCTGGTTTAGGCTAGCTAAAGGGCTGATTACCCACAAAAACGCCTTTTGGGTTTGCAGCTAGCTGCGATGATCGGTTTTAAAATCCAGTGATTCCGGCAAAAAAAAACAATGTTCGGGTCGATAACACGCTGTGCAGACGGGCCCATAAAAGCCCGGGCTAGAGTGGCGGTAGGTAGTCAGGCCACAGACAATGGTGAAAAACCGCCGATGGTGGCTAATAGCAGTACTATTAGCTGGCTACTCCTCCGGTAACAGAGAGGAAATACCCGGGATATGGGCCGGGCTCGAGGCTAGCTCAGGTTTAACTGGTGCTTGCTTCTGGGCAGTGGTGATCACCCCAAACAGCAACAAAAAGGGTTTTGCGGCTAGCTAGTTGCGTCCGGGGTTTAAGTCCAGGATCAGTTTTTCCCGGGAAAGAAAACCCGATGTTCGGGGTAAAAAAGTTAACGGGGCAAATGCAAGTAGAGTTGCTGGCTAGCTAGTTTCAAGGGTTTCCCCGATAAGGTAATCAATAATGAACCCGTTCCACATTGAGTGAGGGGGGTTGCAGGAAAGTAATGTTGTAAAAGGGATGAAAATGTGATAGGAAAATTGTAAAAAAAAACCAAAAAAAACAGGCATTTACACGACCACAAAAAAGAACCGACCCACTGCTACCCCATTTGGAATAGAAAGGGCACATGCACCCCACTTGGAGTTTGCCAAAAGGCACCTCAAGACTCTCAACCATGAGAAGGAAATTCTCGGGTCTATAAAACCAAATTTGAACTTTTTGGGCCATCCCAAGATCAATTGGAGAAACCTGGAAAACCATTTTTTTTGAAGCATGGTGGTGTCAGCATCTGCGGGGGGATTTTTTTCGCGACGGGGGACTAGGACCAGTCAAATGGGGGGGAAAAAAAGGGGAGCAAAGTCAGAGAGACCCTTTGGGAAAAACCCTGCCCAGAAGGGGGGGATCAGAGGGGCGAAGGTTCACCTTTAACGGGACAACTACCCTAACCCCCAAAAACCACCGAAAAGCAGGAGTGGTTTGGGACAAGTCTCTGACGTTTTTGAGGCCCCAGCGACCCCGGGACTTAAAACCCCCGATCTAACACCCGGAGAGCCCGAAAATGTTGCAGGGGGTCCCCATCCAATCTGACAGAGTTTAAAGGGGTTTGCAAGAAGAATGGGAAAACTCCCAAATACAGGGTCCCAAGTTTGTAGCGTCATCCTAATAAGACTCGAGGCTGTATCACTGTACTGAGTAAAGGGTCGAATACTTAAGTAAATGTGATATTTCCGTATTTTTTATTATATTTGGTAAAAAAATGTTAGTCAACAATTGATAAAAACAACGTTTTTTTTTGCTTTGTCCCATTATGGGTGATTGTGTGTAGATTACTGAGGGAAACAACCAACTTAATCTATTGTAGAATAAGGCTGTAACATACCTAAATGTGGAAAAAGTCAAGGGTCCTGAATATTTCCCCCCAATGCACGGTATCTACAGTGGGGAGAACAAGTTTTGATACACTGCCGATTTTGGCAGGTTTCCTACGTACAAAGCATTCAGAGGTTCTGTAATTTTGTCCTAAGTACACTTCAACGGTGAAGAGACGGAATCAAAAAAAAAAATCAGAAAATCACATTGTTAATTGATTTTAAGTAATTAATTAGCTTTTATTGCATGACATAAGTATTTGATAATCATGAAAAGCAGAACTTAATATTTGGTACAGAAAACCTTTTTGCAATTACAGAAGATCATATTTTTCCCTTGGTTTTAAACCGGGTTTTTGCACAAATGCAGCGGGATTTTGGCCCACCCCCATACGACCTTCCCCAGACCCTTCAGGTTTCGGGGTTTCGCTGGGCAATACGGACTTTCAGCTCCCCCCAAAGTTTTTTTTTTGGTTTTCAAGTCTGGAATGGCTAGGCCACCCCGGGCCCTTGGTCTTCTTACGGGGGCCACTCTTATTTTGCCCTGGCTGTGTTTTTCGGGTCGTTGTCATGCGGAAACCCAGCCACCCCCCATCTTCAATGCTTTACGGGGGGGAAGGGGTGTTGGCCAAGATCTCGCAATACAGGGCCCCCCATCATCCCCCCCTCAATACGGTGCAGTCTCCTGCCCCCCTTTGCAGAAAAGCCCCCCCAAAGAATGAGTTTCCCCCTCCATGTTTCAGGGTTTTGGGTGGTTTTTTTGGGGGTTTAAATCCCCTTTCTTCCCCAAACACGGCGAGTGGAGTTTGACCAAAAGCTTTTTTTTTGTCTCATCAACCACATGACCTTCCCCCCATTCCTCCTCTGGATCACCCCAGATGGTCATTGGCAAACTTCAAGGGCCCTGGACATGCGCGGCTTGAGGGGGGGACCAGCATGCGCTGAAATTTTTACCATGACGGCGTAGTGGTTATAAGGGTTTTTCTTTGAGACTGTGGCCCCGCTCTTTAGGTCTTACCGGCCCTGCCGTGTGTTCTGGGCTGACCCCTCACCTTTCCGCTTTGATCATTGATGCCCCCGAGGGATATCTGCATGGCTCCAGCGAGGGTGTTTTGACCGTCATTAATATTGTGCAACATTGTTCCTTCTACCAACTGCTTGCCTATTGTCCTGTAGCCCATCCCACCCTGTGAGGTCTACAATTTTACCCCTGATTTCCTTCACGTCTCTGGTCTTGGCCATTGGGAGAGGTTGGAGCTTTTTTGTTTGAGTGGTGGACAGGTGTTTTTTTTATACGGGAAACGGTTAAAAAAGGGCGTTTTTACGGGTAATGAGTGGAAACGGGAGGGCTTTTTAAAGAAAAATAACGGACTGGGGGAGGCCGGAATTCTTACGGGTTGTAGGTGATAAAATATTTATCTGCAATAAAATGAAAAATTAAACTTAAAAATCATACAATGGAATTTTTTGGATTTTTTTTTAGATTCCGTCTCTCGCTTGAAGTGTCCTATGATAAAAAATTACAACCTCACATGCTTTGTAAGTAGGAAAACCTGCAAAATCGGCAGTGTATCAAATATTGTTCTCCCCATGTATTTCAAGGTACCTAAAACTCGTGCCTTTTGCTTAATCAGGGGAAAGTCAAAAAAAAATCACCCCAAAGACCTCAGAAAAAAAATCGGAGACCCCACAAGTCGGTTTTCATCCTTGGGAAAATTTTCCCCAAAGCCTAAAGGTCCCACTTCATCTGTACAAACAATAGTACCAAAAGTACACCAGGGGCCCATGAGCCGTATATCGCTCAGGAAGGAGAGGCGTTCTGTCTTTTAAAGGGGATTAACGTACTTTGGGTAAAAAGTGCAAGTCATCCCAGAACAACAGCAAGGGACCTTGTGAAATCTGAGGAAACGGGTACAAAAGTATTACCACAGTAAAAAAAAGTCCTTTTTGACATAACCTGAAAGGCTGCTCAAAAGGAAGAACCATGCCCCAAAAAACCGCCAAAAAAAAAGCCAGACTACGGATTGCACTGCAATGGGGAAAAAGATGTATTTTTTTAGAGAAATGCCCTTTGGTTGATGAAACTAAAATAGAACTTTGGCATAATGACCATCTTTTATGTTTGGAGTAAAAGGGGGGTTTTGGAAGCAGGGGGGACTGGTGCATTAAATTTGAGGGGCATCGAGTAAGGAAGTTATGTGGAATATTGAAGCGACATTCAAGACATCCGGGAATTTAAAGCTTGTCCAAATGGGTTTT
This sequence comes from Coregonus suidteri, assembly GCA_036851935.1. NCBI lineage: Eukaryota > Metazoa > Chordata > Actinopteri > Salmoniformes > Salmonidae > Coregonus > Coregonus suidteri. The sequence continues at coordinate 18,563 of JAGTTL010000323.1, read as the reverse complement.
CCAAATGGACAATGCCCCAAAGCATATTCCCCAAAGTTGTGAAAAAGGGCTTAAGGACAACAAAGTCAAGGTATTGGAGTGGCTCACAAAACCCTGACCTCAAACCCTTTGAAAAGTGTGGGCGAACTGTAAAAAATGTGTGCGAGCAAAGGGGCTACAAACCCGACTCAGTTACAAGGTTGCAGGGGGAAAGGGCCAAATTACCCAATTATTGTGGAAGCTTTTGGAAGGCTACCAAAAGTTGATCCAAATTAAACAATTTAAAGGCAATGCTACCCAAAAAAATAATTAGTGTATGCTCATCAGTCAGAAAAATTTATATTTCATTTTCGTCATTTAGAGACGCTCTATCCGGCAACTTTCATTATGGTGTATAAATTTTTATACTGGCCCCCCCTGGGAAAAAAACCCAACCCCGGCGTTGCAAGCGCTATCTCTACCAATGAGCTAAATCCCCCAATACTATCACAAGGGTTTGTGTCATCCTCCACTCACACCCCAAGGGTTAGTAACTACCAGACTATTTAATAGAACTTTTAAAAATTTCCCTTGTCTACTTGACTTTTAGTCTACTCTCGTACTCCAAAGCCCGTGAATAAAAAAACAGCTGCCCAAATGGTGTCAAACCTGAAAAGGGCGAGCTTAAAAAATATTTCCTTTCATTGGAAAAAGTTCATCAGAACAGTTTTACTGCAATTTTCATGCCAAATAGAAGTTGGAATGAATAAAAAAACTTAGTTAGAAGAACCTGCTCTTACCTGAGAAACAATTTCCCCAATTCTCCTCCTCTTTTTTCATCTTTAATGTTGACATCAGCACCGTGTTTGCTGCAGTCTTCCAGCTTTACTGATGCCCTTCTGGATCCTGCTTGCAAAAATGGGCTCCACTGTCACAATCAGGACCCGGATGTAGGTTTACTCAGGTGGAAGAGAGAGGGAGGGTGGGTTTGTCCCCCACGTGAGTTCCGGGCCTCATACTTAATTCTGCGCCCGTATTAATAAAGAGAAAAAGACACAAAGTTAGTCTTTACGTTTTGGCACTTTTTTTATTCTCTACAAATATCTAAATTTCTTCTTTTTAAATTTTAATTTAGTCTTGACTTGGACTGAAATAGGTGCCCGGGACTCATGTTGGGGGCCGGACTTTTTATTTAGGTTTCAGGAGTCCCCAATACTTTTTACAATTTCTATAAAGAAACAGAACTAAACCTAAATTTGAGGTGCCGGGGCTTAACCCAAACCCCTATCTTTTAAGTGGTTTTATTTTTTCTATTTTCTACATTTTATAATAATATGAGACATCACAACTAGAAAAACACATTGGAAACATGTAGAACCAAAAAAAAGGTTTAAAAAAATCAAAAAAATTTTATCTTTTATTTGGATTCTAAAAAGTAAGCAAAATTTGCCTTGATGACGCTTTGCACATCTTGGGATTCTCCTACCACTTTATTGGTATTCACCTGTAATGCATTTCAATTAAAAGGTGGCCTTTTAAAAGTTAATTTGTGGAATTTCTTAAAGCGCTTGAGCCAAACAGTTTTGTTGTGACAAAGTAGGGGGTGGGTTTCGAAGATAGGCCTATTTGGAAAAGACCCCAAATCCCTTTTTTGCAAAAACACTCAAAAAAGCAAAGAGAAACAACAGTCCATCTTACTTTAAGTTCTTTTAAATGCAGTCGCAAAAAAAACCCTCAAGCGCATTGATGAAAATGGCTCTCATGAGAAAATCACAGGAAACAAGACCCGGGGTTACCTCAGCAGCAGAGGTAAGTTCATTAGGGTACCCCGCCCAGAAATACAGCCCAAAAAAATTGCTTCACAGAGTTAAGTAAAAAACACTCTCAACTCAAAAAATGTTAAGAGGAGACTGCGTAATCAGGCCTTTTGGTGGGAAATTTCTGCAAGGAAACCACTACAAAGGACACCCAAAAAACGAAGGACTTTCTTGGGCCAAAAAAAATAGCAAAGGACATTAACCGGGGAAATCTGTCCCCTTTGGGCTGAGTGTCCAAATTTGAGATTTTTGGTTTAACCCCAGTTTTTGTAGACGCAGAGTAGGTGAAAGGATGATCTCTACATTGTGGCCCCCCCGTAAGCATGGAGGAGGGGGGTTACGGGCTTTTCTGGGATTTATTAGAATTCAAGGCACCTTAACCATGGCACCACAGCATCTGGCGATACTCCATCCCCCTTGGTTTTGGGGTTTTGTGGGATTATCATTGGTTTTTTTAAAAGGACTGACCAACACACCTCCAGACTGTGTAAGGGCTATTTACCAAAAAGGAGAGTGATGGAGTGCTGCATCAGATGACTGGCCCCCACAATCAACCTACCTCAACCCAATTGAGAGGGGGGAGGTTGGCCCAAGGAAGGAAAAGCAGAACAATGCATCTGTGAACTTTTAAAAATTGTTGGAAAAGCATTCCCGGTGAAGCTGGTTTAGAGAATGCCCAAAAGTGTGCAAATTGTCATCAAGGGAAAAATCTAAAAAAATTTTTTTTTTTTTAACACTTATGGTTACCCCCCCTTATTCCATAGGTTTTTTATGTTTAGATGTCTTCACATTTTCATTTTCAAATGTGAAAATGGGAAAAATTAAAAAAAACCAAATAAGTAGGTGTGTCCCAAGGTTTTATGTGCTGTATATTTGCCACTGCTTGACAAAAAAAAAGAACTTAATAGTTAGATGAACCGCTCTTACCCTGAGAAAAAGATTCCCCCTCTTCCCTCCTCTTCTTCTCTTTTTTGTTGCTTCAGCTCCAAGTTTGACTGCAGTCTTCCAGCTTCCTGTGCCATTCTGGATCCTGCAGGCAAAAGGGCTCCACTGTCAAATCAGGGCCCAGTGACTGTAGTTTAGCTCGGTGGAAAGGGGAGGGCAGGCTGGGTTTTTCCCAGTTGATGTTTTCCCGGCCCCAGACTTAACTGAGTCGTCCCGTGTAATAAAAGAAACGACACAAAAGTTAGATTGACAGTTTGGCACTTTCTTTTTTTCCTAAAAAAAATTAGATAAAGGGAGCTAAGCATTGACCCAAAAAACCCTTTTTTTAAAATTACATTAGACAAAATTGCACACTTTAAATTAAACAAGAAGTGCACTTAACCTAAGTAGATTTCATAAATTCAACATTGATCAAAAACCATTTAGTACAAAGGGTTTCAGTTTTTTTTAGGCAGCCCCCTATGAATATTTTTTTGAAACGTTGTCTTCACTGTATTATTCAATCAAAAAAACAATTGTATTTATTTTTAGGTAAACTTTACAAGCCCTTAATTCATTTGATTTTCTGACTGTTGAAAGCAGTTATTTGTATTTGACCTTTAAATTTTACAACACTTAGAGAAAAAAAAAAATTTAAAAAATCTTGAAACACCCATACGTTTTAAAAAACTCAAAATCAGCTGTTGATTTTTTGTCCATATAGCCCAGCCCTAAAGATCATTAAGTAAAAGAATACAATACAGTATGTTAATTTTACTATACTCTGTACTTTTCAACTAAACTTCTCTTTCCTGTACCTTTCTGTACTGTACTTTCCCAAACTTGTGAAAAAAAGTCGCCATTTTCTAATAACTTGTCCCGTGATTTTTTTTTGGGCATTTTTGAAAAAGTTTTTCAAAAAAATAGATACGCAATTGCCCTCTAGGGTGGTTTCCATGTAAATTTCTTGTGTGATAAAAAACGTGACGTAATGACTCTCCCGTAAAATCAAAATGATTTGGCAATCATATTTATTTTAAAAAAAACTGTTTCAATCCTCAGTTGTCGAATAAAAGAAACTTTTCAAAAGAAAAAACCCACCCCTCCTACGATTTTAAAAAGTTGTCGCGCTTTAGAACATTTTCCTATATCTGCCGCTTCCTTACAGCGGTCAAAAATATTTTTTTCAACATTTCTTTTTTCGAATGCACCTGGGTCAATGGAAACCTGCCCAATGATGTCTGAGTATTGGGTTTAATTTGGTCCGGTCAATGTTTGGGCCAATCAGTTTAAAAACAAAAATTTTATTTTCAAAATGGCTTACCCTGGCCAAAACCGGGGCCCACGCGGGCAAAATTTTTCACCACCCTATGCAACTCCCCCAAACACGGCCGTATTGTGATACAGCCCGGGAAAAACCAGGGTTGTAGGACAGATGCAGTGCTTTGACCGCTGCGCCCTCGGGAGCCCTGTGATATCATTTGGGTATTTAAGCTCTGAAAAGGCCCTCAGCTACTAACTTTTTTAGGAGTTTTCCCGACCTATTTTATGAGAAAAATGCATTTTTTCAAGGGGAAATGCAGAAATATTAAATTTTTCTATGATCATCTCGTCAAAAAAGTACAGAACAACTTTAAAAACCCCTGATTTGAGGGCAATTTAGCTGACAGGGGTTAAAAACCGGGCAACAGTGGGTTTTAGAGTCCTACAAAAAAGTGAAGAGCAATATTGTGTAAAAATCACATAGTTGGCTTGTGGGTGTCACTGAGTAGGGAACAAAATAGGTAGGGCTGTACAGTGCAATATGAAGTCCCAAAACAAAAAAAAAGAAACAGCATACAAACGGTTGAATGCGGTCCCGGGCCCAAACGGGGGCGATATGGCCCGGGGCCAAAAATAATGATAAAAATATTTTGGTTGGGCTTAACCCCTGGTATATATAAACCACATAAGACATGGAAACAGTAGAATTGGGTTAAAAAAAAGTAACAACTACAAACTCAGCCCCATCGTGAATGGTAGAATTCGGGAAATTAGCTTTAAATGCAAATGTTCCTCTGCTAACAAAAGGGTTTTGAACATTTTTGGGGGCACAAGTTGGGGGTTGTTATACACCCAAAAATGACAAATCCCCTGGACCCTTGCCACCAGGAAAATTTTTTTTGATCGGGCCTTCCAAATGTACGGAGTACCCCCGCATAGATGACTGGGAAAGGGGTTTTCACAGTCAAAATCCTGCAAAAGAGTAAAAACGTAATATTTGTAAAACTCTTGAAATTTTTTTCTGGGGTGCCCCTTCCAGGGGGGCACATCCAACCCGTTTCATAAGTGCATATAAGAATGCCCCCAAAGCAAATGTGGTCTTATACCTCCACAGTGGAATTAAAATTTTTCCCCGTTATTTTTAAAATAATTTGTTTTTGTAATTCATTTTAAATTAAGTAAAAAAGGTTTTACATGATTTTATATTTTGTATCAGTTTGCACATTTCAATGAGGGGCCTTTTTTTTTTGGGGCGAACGCAAATTCCACATTTGGCTAATCATTATTTGACTAGCTTCCATACTAGGGACAAGCGGGGGCCGGCTGCGTCCAGCAGGAGGACGGAGACGTTGCGACTCAGATTAAAATGTATTTGTAGACAAAATCCCCTGTCTAATGAATCAGTCACTTCTATTTAGGGGATTTCTATCTGCAACTTTTCCCAAAAAGGTTTTTACGAACATCCCGGCGAAAAGACTGACCCCATTACAACCCGGAAAACTTCACTAAAGAAAACGTGTAATGGACCCCGCGCCGTGTGCTGGTAAAATATTTTTTTCACTTTCTTCAATCACTCGGATTGGGGCACAAAAATTACACAAAACTTTTCCCAAACCCTGTAAACCTTGAGATTTGTTATCTAACATGTTATGACGTTATTTGATATTAGACGGTTTAAACTGCTATTACATACCTGTAGAATAAAAAGAAACGGAAAGCACGTCCGCGTTTTTTTTGTTCGAAAATGTTTCGCCCGCCCGGGGTTTTGTTCCCAACTACCACAAAGCGCAGCGCCATTTCTTTTCTTTTGTGGGTTTTATGGCAACTACTTCCAAAAAATTGGGATTTTCCGCCACCAACTGGACGGTTTGAAACCCAAAATAAAAGAAAAAAAAAAAATACATCCATACTTAAAAGTGATACTAATTACCCAACCAATAAAAATAACATTTCCAAAAAAAACAAAAATCCAATTTCTTCCCTTTTTTTAATCTCCATATCTCCCTTTTTCACTCTAGGCCTAGTGGTGGTACGGCTTTTTACAATTTCCCTGTAACTCTTTTGCAATAAAACTTTCAGCCCGGAACCCTTCTGCCGCCCCCAAAGATTTTTTCTTCCTAGATCTTTTTTTTCCCCCTTTGGGAGTGCCGTAATCACCCTTGCAAAAGCCCAAGTCCCCTTTTTAACCCTTTTAAAATTTGGATCATCTTGTTTAAGGCAACCCCCGCACTTGATTTTAAGGTTATCCACCACCATTATATTTACTGTAAAGATAACCCCCAACAACACAAAGATTCAGTAGATCGTAAGTTACAGTACTTAGCATTCTCACAGTGCTTTGCTGACAAAACATGTAAGTGAATAGGTCAGATTTTCTTCGTGATGTCATTTTAAAATTCTGTCTTGTTCAGCTTCAAAAAACATAAAAATGTCACTTCAAACATAGTTTTTGGTAATTTATACACAAAAGAGAAGAGCTTGACTATACAAATTCATATACATACTATTTTTCATTGCAGATAAATTAAAACAGGCTTGAATTAAGCCTTAATGACAAAATAACCATCTAGTTTTAAAAAACAAAATAAACAAAAAGTATCCCCAAACTAATGGTGAAAAATGATCATCAAACCATCTCTGTTGAACATGTTTTGTTACTAGCTCATTCCCCTAGAAAACTGCAAAGGGAAAACAGTACCACCCGCAACCAGCCTCACAGAGGATTTCAACCATAGGGGAAATCCAAGGTAAACTCAATATCTTTTCAATAGAAGTAACAAATCAACCAAAAATGACCGGGGAACACGTAAAGAAAATAAAAAAAACTAACTTCTAAACAGTTCCTTTTCCCCTAAAAAAAGTTCTCTCACAGTGAGAAAAATAGGATTACAAAAGAGTGTTTTATGATTTTTTGAGAAATTAAATGGGAATGATTTTAATCTTTGCTAGTCAGACAACTGATGAGGATTCTCAATTTTTGTGGCCGGAGAGAAACTCTTCCAACAGTGAGCAGGAGTCCCGACCCTTTTATATTTTTCAGCTCTTCCCACAATAACAGGGAAAAAGATTATCTCCTGTTTATTTTTAGGTGTATTTTTTGCTTTTTAGATGGGAAATCTCCCACAATGTGGCAGTGGTGAGACCCCTTTGCTCTGTATCTTTCGCGTTGCTCCTTTGGTTAGAGAAAGTCTCAAAAATGGCTCCCGTGTGAACAAAATCAGAAGAACCCGTCAAATTGGGGTGATTTACATCAAAACACATTTATTTTTTTAAACCCATTTTTCATCAGCCGTTTTTTACAGAGTCTTCCAGATACCCTACCCATCCTTCTCAAAAAGTGGGGCCGCCCCCTGGTGGGGCTCAGAGCAATCCCAGGGGGGGCGGGTTTATCCGTGGGGCATGCTTTTTTCCCCCCCAGGAGTAGTTTTTTTTTTTCCCCGAAAAAGAGCACACAGCAGGAGATATGAAGTGAGATAACAAACCCTTTAAAAGACACCATGAAAAAAATTTTTCCCGGGAGAAAAGAAAGGGGGGGGGGGGAACGGAGATAAAGAGACAAATGTACTCTCCCGAAAACGAAAACGAGGAAATAGCAAGCGTATGTGCGCTTGGCTTCATGTGATACGGGGGGAGACGAGGAAAAACTGGATGTTTTCTTGTCAAAAAAGTTGGCTGCGGACAGCATGAAGCCAAATAAATTAAAGGGTCACTTAAGACATTAAACCCCCCAAACACGCTGAAATCCGGGGGCGATTGTTGGGAATAAAGTGCCGAATATTTTCCAAAAATCGTCCCCTTTGGAATGCTACTTCCCGTAAACCAGGGAGCCTGTTAGCATCATATAAGGTGGGTACCAAAATTTCTAGTGCCAAAAACCCCCCCCTCCCTAGCAAGGAGCTATACTGCCTGCAGCATTAGACATGGTCTCTGTCAATTTGGGTGACGCAAGTGCTGCAAAAATAAAAATATCCCTTGCCAATGACCTGTCGCCCGACGATAAAAAGAATTGCAAAGACTTAAAGAAAGCGGAGATAAACTCAAAAACAAACTTTTGCCTTACAGTTCGAGAAGCAAACTGAAAGCAACAAGATTTTTTTGGGGTTATGTACGATTTGACTGACAAACTCCCTGTGTGAGGATCTACTTTTTTGTAAATAGTCAGAGACAGAGCCCAGGCCCCGATCGTTAGATGGTGGACCAAGGCCAGCGTGAGATTTGTAATCTTTTAAATTTAATGCACACCAATAAACAAAACAACAAACATACTAAAGTCCACGGTACAAACCAAAACCAACGGGAACAAACCAAAAGGGAACAAGATCCCAAACTACTGGGGGAAAAAAACACCCTTTTTAAATGGGGTTTCCCCAAATCAAGACAACCCAGCCACGGCACTCTTTGCCTCTGATTGAAAACCCACAGCCCCCATGAAATAGAACACTAGAATATAAACACAGAACAAGAACAAATAAAAAACTACCCCCCTGCCAACTATAGATCCCCAGAGCCGGGGTGTACAGTACCCCCCCTAAAAACCAAACAGGGGAGGGGGGGTGGGCTTTCCCTCCTCAAGGGTTTCCCGGGTGGGCTTGCCCCCCACCCCCCCAATAATCCCCCCGTACCCAGGGAACCCCTGGGGGGGTAGAACGACAGGGGGCCTCGACCCCAGGCGAAGGGCCCCCACAACACCTGAGGCCGGGCGGCCAGGGCCTGACAGCACTAGGGACCAGGGGAGCCCCTGGGGAGGAGTCTCCTCTGGGGCCCCCCCGGGTGGGTACGGGAGCGATTCAGGAAAAGCAGGAGGAGGCTTTGTTTATAAAGGGCTCACCCCCTTCTTGTCAAAGGACGAAAACAGCTTTTTAACAAAGTTACTTTTGACAGGCTTTCCATTCTTTTAAAAAATTTTTTCTTTGCTAAAACATTTGCACATTTTAAATGGCTTTTTAGATTTGGGGGGTTTTACAGGAAAAGGACGTTATTCGATTGTTTTATTTTTCAATTAAAAAAACTTGCTGTTTAAATGTAAATTAAAAGGAAGCGGTTTTTATCACTTAGCCGTTTAAAAGGCTTGCCCGACCCCTACTTGTTCCCGGGAGGGCCCTATACAGCGTTAATTCCCCTCTCCCCACCTCCCCGGTCAGCAAAAAAGACCCCCGGCCCTCGCACGGGTTTTGGCTTTCTTATCAGTTTAATATCTGATCATCCCCATTGGGGGGCCAATATTGAATTTATTTTTGGAAAGGGGAAGGAATAGGGGCTTGCCCGTCCCCTCCCCATCAACTGGTTCATCCTCCAGGAACGGGGCACCCCCCGTCATTGTAAAGATAAAGAGGCAAAGACAAAGAGTTGCTTTGTTTAAAATTTTATGTGACGGGTTTAAAGGACTACATAGCCTTTTACATAAAAAGTATTAGTAAGTTCATGGTATGAAAGGTCTTAAAATATCTAAAGGTTAAAAGATCATGCATCCATACTATTCAAGAGTTTGATAAAAGCATAAATGTTTTAAAATGTCAAGGAAAAAAGGGAAAATATTGTAGGGGAAATGTGTAAACGTTTATTGATACTTTTTTTGGGGTGCCTAATTTAGGTAAAAGTGTTAATTGTGACTACAAAATCTCTTAATCATGACCTGAGACGATTGCTGGGGTCCCACCCAATTTTCGGGGAAATGCGGTCTTTTTTCCCCTTAACTAAATTTTTTCAGTGGGAAACAATGCGTCACTCTGTATTATTTCCCCGTTTTTCGGGTACGTTATGTATAAAACGAGTTAATTTAAATGTAAAACTTTAACAGTAGAGATTTTAAGGAGTGTGAACATCTTGGAAGTAGAGTTAAGTGAAGAGGTTATTGGTGCGTTGTGAGTGAAATCTGTTTGGGTTTTTCGAGATAGTTCGTACTGAGAGTACTCCCATTTTTGCAAATTGGAATAAAATGTGCGCTTTTAAATAATATTTTTGGGGGTTATTTGTATTGTGTTTCGAAACTTTTTTGACAGGGTTGATAAATTGTTATGGGTTAAGCTAAAGATTTTGTTTTTGACATTTATATTGAAACATTTGTATATGTTTTAGTAAATTTCATTTTATGCTGCTGTGATTGGAATAAGCTTGCCCCCCTAAAAACTCGGGTTTTCCTGAGATCTTTTTTTCTGTAAATGGGGTATTTTTGAAAAAGTTTATACAAAAGTTTTCAGTGAGGGAAAAACTGCGCCTCTCGTGTTTATTTCTCCCCTTTTTCGGGGGCGTAACTTTTGAGGCTCCGCGAGTTTGCTGCTCAGATGCCCCCTTTCCCCACACTGGCGCGAATTCTGAGCCAGCAAACCCCTACATAAAAAACCAGGCGGCTAGTGGGAAAGTGTTGCTGTTCGAGGGGGGCTGAAGTTGGGGGTTAAGTACGTTCAACTGGGGTTGAGAGACCATCAGGACAGTAAGGACCATTAATTCAGGTCAACCCCCTGCACAGAAAAAGGTTCCCCCTTCCGTATCATGACAACCGCCTTGGAAAATAAGGAAAGGTAGTGGGAAAAATTGCACACCCTACAAAAGCCAAGTTACTCGTATGTGATTTCCTTGACATATCAGGCGAACGAGAAGAGTTATTAAAGAAAAATCCCGCATATCTTTGAGACTCATTATGATTTTTCCTTGAAAAGAGGAATTTTGCAGAGTAGAAGATGGGGCATGTCGGAATTATTCTACTTAAAGACAAAATGACAGAGAGATCAGTGGCATAGATAGCAAGACGGGGAAACTGACCTGATATTGAAACAGCCAGAACACATACATAATAGAGGGACTGGAACGTAACCCCCCACAACAAGGGGGGGGGGAAATGAGCAAGTACTGCAGCAAAGAAGTGTTTCCCCCTGCCCCTTCGGGGAGCATGCAGCTCCCCCCAGTGCACACCCCCGGCTCATACGGCGCAAAGATTTTAAACATTTTTGGTCGATGGGTAAGGGGGCCAGAAAGATAACACTTTTCCAGCCTTGCCATCAGTTGAGTTGGACTTAAAGAGGCTATCCTGAGTAGAAATAGAGACGCAGTAATCGGGCTTTTCTCCAGGCTCACAGCTACGCACTACTTGGAAGGAAAACCCCAGCTAACTTTTCCCACATTTAGATGCATCCTCGTTCCCATTTCCCCAAGAGAAGAGTGCAACAGAGCTTTACAAACAGCTAGTTTTCCCGAAGCCGCATAGCAAGGAGACCCCTCAAAGTTTCCCTGATGCGCGTCTAGTTTTGGGCAGAAAGTACTATTTGCGTCCCAGGAGTCAAATCGGGGCTTAAGTTGACCCGCTCAGTCCAGGCAGTGTCTCCCAACAGCCCTTTACGGGTCTCCAGAGTGACAGTTCGGAAGAATCGCCTCTCCTGCTTGATAGCGAAACATCAGATGGGGTTTTGCTAGAGAAGCTTAACATTGTTTGGGCAAGGGAATAGAAAGACAAAAAAAAAGCTTTTAATGCCCCACAGCCTTACAACCGTAAGGGGGTTCCGTTAAAGATACGCCTTTGCAAAGTGTCCTGTAAAGGAAGCAAAGCTAAGATCCCCGCAGAATGTTAAAGAGTTGCTAATTAAAGCGGGTGTAGTTCCAAAAGGCCAGTGCAGAGTTTGCTAGATTAAGGCGACATTACAGCGCCTAGTTTCAGTCATGCCTTATGCCCATGCCCCATTTCCCTTAGGGGGCCAGATGGGGGACCCCACCACCGTTTCCCACACTTATTACAGAACAAGTCAGCCCCAAGCCCCTGCCCCTGCCCAGATCAATATCCCCACCAACCTGTATACCAACCGCTCTGCTCAAGCTAAAGGAGGGTTTTGTCTGCCAGCGGCCCAAAAACAGATGCACGTGCAACACTGTTCGATGTGGGAGTGGAGAACTTTTCCCAAGCTGGATGTCAAACCCGGGGAGTCAGACATCCAAAGAGGCCCCTTTAAGGGGGAAAGGGGTTTACCGCTGAGGGACAAATGTTAACCGTTCTCCCCAAAAAGCCCCCAGAAATTGCAATTGTCCCAGAGAAGTTCATTTGAGAACCTGAAAAATGTTAATCAGTAAAGAGACAGTACTGTTCCAAAGATGTCAAAACCAAATTGGATAAACTAAGGAAAAAAATGCACTCCCCAAAAAATTTGACTCACCGGAAAAGCTTCCTGTAAAGAAGAAAATCCCCACTTTTCCCACCCCTACCAAAGGGTTGCCCCCCCTAAGGTACCTTGCTAGTGGGTAGACAGTCTTTTTGATGTCCCTCAATGCCCCACCTCCAAGCCCTAGGGAACGGGCTCTCGGGTATGGGGTCATTGTGAACGATGGAAAGCGGAATCTCCCCCAAAAAGAAAGGCTGGGGAGTTCAGAAATTCTGGCCCCTCCCCGATGATCTAAGATTGACGCGAAAATGGGACTAAAATCCGTCCCTGGATGGTTTGAAAAAATTTTTGGGGCTAGCCTCTAAAAACGACCAAACAAAGGAATGATCACCCCAGTGGGTAATAAAAGGCTGTCCCCTATCCATCCCTCATTTTTCAATTTTATTGACACACCCACAAGACCAAAAGACAAAAGGGTACAGTAAGTGAAAAAAGTTTTTCCCAAGCTCAAAAGAAATAAGGGGGGTTTTAAAGGCTTTAGGCAGAACAGCAGATAAAACGCAGTAAAAACCCAAAAGAAAAGGTTTGCTGTACCAAAACACAGTAGATTCAGATTGAGTCCCGGTAGTTTCCCCAGCCTTCAAAGACGAATGAAATGTTTTTTCCAGCCAGACCTAAACCCGCAGGGGCCAGAGAACTTGGTTTTTTTTGACACACTAGTCAGATTTAAGAAAGGGTTTTTCCATTTGCATGCTTGAGCTCTAACCCATGACCACGACATTGCCCTGCTAGGACGCCCCCATAATGGGTCAGTACAAAACCAATGACTGTGTTCCTGCCCAAGTCTTTGAAAAAGCTGTCACCCCAGCCACAGGGAACCCAACCAGTTTTTTAAAACCCCATGTACTGCTATGAACAGGGGGATCCCCCAGTGGGTTTAAGTCACCAAAACCAAAAGAAAAAGGAGAGGTTTTTAGGAAAATGCTTGGGAAAAGAGTGTCCCCCCTTCTCCAATCAGACAATGACATTGGCGTTTAAACGTTTTGAAAGACTTTTTCTCAAGGACCTAAACCAGCAAGCGCACATACATGTCAGTCCCCAGGCCATGTACAGGAGATAAAGGGGTTTCCCTTTCATGACCATAGCCCGGGTTTGGGGTTAGGAAGTAAAACTTTTTCATATTCTTCCCTGCGTTTGCTTAGGAAAAGGAGGGGACCCCCCGGTTTTGTGTATAGATTACAGAGACCAACAGAAAGACACTTTCCCGACCGCCACCCCACCCCCCGGGTAGGACATCATGGACATTTGGTGGAAATTTCCCGGTTCTCCTTTTAGATCAGGGAAAAGTATCAAAAAGGGTTCATCTTGAAGAAAGAGATCACTGACAGCATGTGTGCCCCCAGGGGGACTCAAATGAGTGGATACGTATCCCCTTCGGCCTCAGAACGCTCCTGCCTTTTTTCAGGTTGAGGAGGAATTTTGGAAGGGTCCGGGAAAAACATCTGCATTCCTTATCTGGACGCACGCTAGTTTCAGTAAAAATTTGACAGCCCTGTGAAAAGGTGCAAAAAGGGTTTTTCAGGTCTCAAGAGTATGCATCAAAATCAAACCAATAAATTGATCTCTGAAACCCCCCGGGCCGTTTTTTTGGGCAGAATTTGGGCTGCGACGGCAGCAAAGTTTACCCAGCCGTTTTAAGCAGTAAGAGCATTGAAAGAGATCAACCACGATGGGGCCAGCTCAGAAAAAATGCTTGTTTACTCACTTACTACAACAGTACATCAAGGGCTTTTCTAGGAGGGCCAGCTGTCTGAGACCTCCGAAAGCAGTTCAGAGAAAATTACCTGACCACCCCGGGAAAACAAAAAAAAAGAAAGTAAGTCTGTGGTGCCCTCAAACAAGCCAACCTGTGGACTGCCGCTCAACAGGCCTTGAAAAGCTGATTGATGTCTGCTTCACCCACCAGTTTAGTTTCCCCGACTTCACTCACCATTTTTTGTAAAACTGAGCGTCACACCAAAGGGTTGGGAGCATTCTTTTTTCAAAGCAAATGGGGGAAACTTAGGGGCATTGCTTATGGCTTGAACCTTAACAGAGCTGGAAAAACTTCACTACCCCGGAAACTAGAATTTTTAGCCTAAAATGGGCAATCACGATAAGTTCATGATTTTTGTACTTCTCCGCCTTTACTGTATAAGCGATAACAACCCCCTCAGCTACTTCTGTTACGCAAAACTGAACCAACCCTTCCAGGTGGGTTGCAGAATGGCGATTTCCCCTTTACAAAAAAGTACAGGCCAGGCAGAGAGAACAGTGATGCAGATGCTTGTCGAGGATGCCACGGGTAGAGTCCTGATGAAGAAGTTCGGGAGCTTCCACCACCCATTGCCGCCACGATACAAACAGTGAGGTACGAAAGAGCCTTTTTTGCCTTTGGGCCTTTAGCGCTCATTCAGTACAGCTGAAGGTGAGACCAAATACAGCAACAATCAGCTCGATCCCCAAAAAAGGGGATAAGAGGGCACAAGAGTCTGATCCCGGGCATCCTCCTTTGTCGATTTTAAACTGTCTGGGTTCCAAACCCCCAGTTTAAAAAGCAAAAGGAATTAGTCCAAAGACAAAAAACCCTTTAGAGAATGGACAAATTTACAAACGCATGAGGGATTTTTTACAGAATCACTAAGCCCGAAGCAGTTAGTTCTACCAGGCAGCAAAGGGAAAAATGATGAAAGTTTCACAAAACATGGGACACCCAAGGGATGACCGCACTGTATCACTGTACGTGCCCCGCTTCTCTGGCCTTTTTGCATGACATGAGCACTATGGGACTAAAACTTGTAGCTGTGTCAAGCAGAAAAAGCCAGGCCATGAAAAAGCCCCCTTTACAACATTTTTGAAAAACAGCCATTTGAACTGGTATGTTTTGATTTTCCCCCATCTCGACAGATCAAAGGGGGGTATGAGACATCCCGTTTTTGTTGATATTTTACCGTTTCACCAAGCCCACGCCACCAACCCAAAATCAGAAAACGCGCAAATTTATCTTCAATGATTTTCCCGAAGTTTTTGGTTTTTCCCCCCGCATCCACCCTGACCAAAGGGGGAGAATTCGAAAAACGTTTTTCCATCAGTTAAGAAACTCAGTGGCATGGCGGGTCCCAAAAAACACCCTACACCCGATGGGGGAAAGGTTCAAGTGGAAAGAAGAACAGAAAATTGTTGCAAATGCTAAAGACACTAACTGAGACACAAAAGTAAAATGGGAAAGGGGTCTTAAAAAAAACGGTTTATGCCTATCGCACCCCTTTCGAAGGGATGGCTATTCAATTTTTCTCTGTTTGGAGATCCCCAGGTTCCCTTGATACGTTCTTTGGGGTTGTGCACAGAGGCAGGTTCCCGTAACCGCGGACTACGTGGGGAATGGAAAAGGGAAGAAGAAGCATACGCCATTTCAAAAAAAAGCTCAGAAAGGCTGAAAGAAGTGAAGTACATGACATAAAGTTTAAATTCAAAGCTATTTGCCTGGCGAGCATTTGATTTAAAAAACCCGACCCAAAAGGAGGACCCGGCAAACCCGAATATTTGGGGAAATCAAACACAAGTATGAGAAAATGGTTAGACCCCGCCGATTTATGAGTTGAGACCCCGAAAAGGGTAGGGACCTCCCGGGGCCGCCCCAGAAAACCCGCTCATGTCCTGGACCGCTTTCCTTTTTAGAGAAACCAGAAATGCTAAAAATGCAAAAAAATAAAAAAAAAGACTCAGCCTGGATCACACCTCTAATTCTGAGAAGACAGCGGGGGGAAAAAGACCTTATCATGACCGTACAGGTCCCCCTCTCCACATATGAGAGGGGATGCGAACCCCGAGAAGAGTCGGAAACAGGCCCCCACCAGTGAAACAGACATTGCGGGCCCTTTCCGAACGTCCAGCACAGCCCCTTGTTAAAAACAGGGAGGAAAAAACAACAGTTTTAAAAAACTGCTGCTGAGGGGAGAACTTTCCTGGTTTAAAAGTGCCTGATGATCGTCCCTAAATGATTTTTCCTCATTTTAACGCTGCTGCTGAACCCGAGGAACCCCGTTACCAGTGCCACAAAGGGAGGGCACCCCCCAAGACTATCACCTATGAAGTTGGATCCCTTCTGCTACATACCGCCAAGCCACAGTTTTTTCCCCCGTTACCCTGCACCCGGATGGTTTCCCGGCTTTTCCATCACTACAGGGTATTACTTCAGCAACCCTACTGTATGGACTTCACAAAAAGGGGCCCCAACAGAGTTGACATGTTTGACCATGGACTACTGACTGATTTCCAGACTTTCACGAGCAATTAGCAGACTATGCAATAGATATTAAAATGTGGACTGTTGCAATAGTATGAGAAAAGACTGCTTTTTGGACGTTTTACGTGGTCACAGATATGGATGTGAAAAACTTCTTGGTTATTTGAACTGTGAACTTTGACCTCTGCTCAAGGACTAGCTTAAGAAGAGGGTTTTTTAGTCCATGTTATAGATTTTAAAAGACAAAGTTTTGGAATGTTGGGACAAATTTTTTTGTCGGGGAGAGGTGACAGGTTTAAAAGGGCATTTTCATAGCCTTTATCACTAAAAAAATTAGAGTTTATGGTTGTAAGGATCTTTAAAAAACTAAGGTAAAAAAAATCAGCATCCAGACAGTTTATAGAGATTATAAAAGCATAAATGTGTTAAAATCCGTCAAGGTAAAAGGGTAAATATTGTAAAGGAAAGTGTAAAAGTTATATTGATACTTTATTTTTGGGGGCCTAATTTAGGGTAAAAATGTTTTAATCTGTGATCTACTAAATGCTCTTAAACTATGAGCCGAGATCGATTGCTTGGTCTCCACCCCCAAATTTCTGGGGAAAAAGGGGGTCTTTTTTCCTCATTTACTAAAGTTTTCGTGGGGGAAAAATAAATGCGGGCACTTTCGGGGTTATTCTCCCTTTTTAGGTACGTTATTTATATAAAACGAGTTAATTTGAATGTATAACTTGCTAACATGTCAAAGAGTTTTAAAGGTATGTGTTGTAAACATCTTTAGTAAAATTTGAGTTAAGTTGAAGGAGTAATGGGGCGTGTTGAGGGAAAATTTCTTGGTTTTAGCGAAGATTAGTTTGTTTGAGAGGCGCCATTTTATGCTAATTGTGAATGAACATGTGCCTGTTAATAATATTTTGGGGTTATTTGTAAAGTTTTCGAAAACTTTTTTGACATGGTTGATAAATGTAGTTTTGGGTTACTGGCTAAAATACTTTTTGTTTTACAGTTATATGAAACATTTTTTATATGTTTTTTGTGAAAATTTCGTTTATCTGTTTTTTGACTTTAATAAGCTTTGTCCCACAAAACTCTGGTTCCTGTAATCTGTTGTTCTTTTAAAAAGTGGTATTTTTTAAAAGCATTATACTAAAGTTTTCAGTAGGAAAAAAAAATGCGTCACTTTCTAATTTTTCCCCTTTTTCAGGGGCTAACATTTTTAGTTTATTCACATGTAATTACACTGTAATAAAGGGCCCCCAAAAAAGGGAAATGTTCCGGGGATCTTTTTTATGTATCTTTAGTGCTTTAAAAACCCCAGAGCACCTGTGGAAATCAAATTAGATCATAAAACAATCCCCATCAAAATCGTCTGTTTTAACTAGAGAGTATTTTTGCATGGGCTGCGTCTCAATCCACCACTCCTCTGGGTCGCCTTCCTATCTGCGGGGAAAACTACAGTGTTGTTTGTCAGCCAGGAGACTTTGCTGTAGGTCGAAAAAGTTTGGGTCAACTAAAGGTGGACCCAACAAGTTCAAAGTCTGTTGTTTTTGCTCTGGACCCTACAAGTGTCTGAAGGTAGCAGGTACCAGTTTAAAACATTTGTGGAAGTAAATATTTTAAGATTAGTGCCCAAAAAAGGGTTAAAATGTTTGACTTATTTTCTTAATATAGAACAGAAATTAAAAAAAAACTTCCCTTTGAAAATGATTAGCAAATCACCCCACTCCTATCACAAGGGGGAGCAAATTCAGGGTCAATTCCATTTTTAAATTTAATTTAATTCCAAAGTAACCCTAATTCCAATTCCCTTTTTTTCATTCATTTACAGATGGGTACACTGCTGCCATGAAAAGGGGTGCACCTGATTTGGAATGATGTTTAGAATCCTGTGGGATTCAAAAGTTGCTCCCTTATACAAGAGAACCCCTTGTGCCCTGAAAAAAAACCATCACCCCAGCCTGAACACTGACACACACATGGGTGCATGACTATGTTTATTTATTTTTTTACCCAGTCCCCCCTCAGTACGAAACCCTCAATCAGGGAAAGCTTTTTAAATTCTCCGTGTCCCGGTTTTTATTCCCTAACCCTGAAAGGTTTTTGCTGAAAGCTAATGGGGATCATAAAAATACAAAAAATACTCATTAAGGATCATGCGTTCAGTCAATGTCATGGGGAAAAAGTGGGTTCCAATGTTTTGTACACAAGTGTAGTTGTGTCTAACAGCTCATT
>JAGTTL010000322.1:42500-58000 GCA_036851935.1 Coregonus suidteri | reverse complement strand
CAATCCTTTTACCTGACGGGACCACCTTACCCTTTGGTTACTGACTTTATGTTCTAATCCTTTTACCTGACGGGACCACCTTACCCTTTGGTTACTGACTTTATGTTCCAATCCTTTTACCTGACGGGACCACCTTACCCTTTGGTTACTGACTTTATGTTCCAATCCTTTTACCTGACGGGACCCACCTTACCCTTTGGTTACTGACTTTATGTTCCAATCCTTTTACCTGACGGGACCACCTTACCCTTTGGGTTACTGACTTTATGTTCCAATCCTTTTACCTGACGGGGACCACCTTACCCTTTGGTTACTGACTTTATGTTCCAATCCTTTTACCTGACGGGCACCACCTTACCCTTTGGTTACTGACTTTATGTTCCAATCCTTTTACCTGACGGGACCACCTTACCCTTTGTTTACTGACTTTATGTTCCAATCCTTTTACCTGACGGGACCACCTTACCCTTTGGTTACTGACTTTATGTTCCAATCCTTTTACCTGACGGGACCACCTTACCCTGTGGTTACTGACTTTATGTTCCAATCCTTTTACCTGACGGGACCACCTTACCCTTTGGTTACTGACTTTATGTTACAATCCTTGTGTGTCTTAACCCTGAAGATACAATGGATGCTGTAGAAGGTTTTGATCCTAGGTTGCAACTACCATTTTCAGCCTTAATCGCAGGACCATCCAATAGCGGTAAAACTTGTTTTGTAAAAAGGATTTTAGAGAATTCTGAACATGTATTATCTCAGAAACCTGACAATATTGTGTGGTGTTATTCATGTTATCAACTTTTGTATGATGAGTTGTTGAAGAAAATAAAAATCTAATTTGTTGAAGGAATACCAGCATCCCTGTCTGATGATGAATTCTTACCTCCTGCTGGTTTTGGATGATATGGTTTTTTGCCGGTAGTGAACATCCTGAAATAGCTCAAGCTTTTTACTTAATATACTCATCATCAAAACTTGTCAGTGTGTTACTTCGTACAAAATGTGTTTCACCAAGATAAAAATAGCCATATCATTAGCTTGAACGCCAATTACTTGGTTTGTTCAAAAAACCCTAGAGACAAACTACAAATAAACATTCTAGCCGTAAATCCTACTTTATGGAAAGCAATGAGGACGCCACCAAAGCTCTGTTTTCTTATTTAATCGTGAATTAAAAATCGGTTGAACACAGAGTGTGATGGCCAATAAAATGTACTTAGTACCTAAACAAGATTTGGACAGACGTTGTTATGGAAACAGGTATCCTGTATGTGTGTTTGTTTTCCCTCTCCTTCAGCCCTAATCACAGGTGTCCCTTGTTTTCCTGATTGGTGGTCGTTGGGGTGTCCCACCTGTCCGACATCCGTTCGTCTGCTGATTGCTGAGGTGGACCAATCAGTGGACGTTCCTCAGTATTGCCCCGCCTGTTTCTGGTTTTGCATTACCATGTCAAATCCCCTGGTTTTAAAAGCCAGTCAGATGTGTTTTCTGACAGAGACTCTCTTTCTCTGTGAGTATGGCAACTGTGGTGTCTTGTTTTGTAGTGAAACAACGCATCTAACGACGCACTTGGCTGTTCTACGAGTGATCTGAGGCAGTCGGTAAATAATGAGCGTTTTCAAGTGCACTTGAACTTTAGTAACGATGGTTTTTGGGGAAACAGCTCGGAGATTTAACAATGCTCCTACAAAGGTTCTACTGATAAACTTAGCCTTAAGATGCTTTTTGGGAAACCGGGCCCAGATGGTCTCCGTAGGAAATGTTGTGAAAATATTGGGCTTAGGCTACATGCCCTGTTATTTAGACTTAACACCGATTTGTAGGTGATCAGTCCTGCTACTGATAGCCAATGGGAACTGATATGAACAGGTTTAGGCTGGTCATCTAGGATATGTAGGCCATATCTGAAGTACAGTACCAGTCAAAAGTTTGGACACACCTACTCATTCCAGGGTTTTTCTTTATTTTTTTTTACATTACATATTTACATAGGGTCCAGAGGTTAGGTTAACAGATAAGGATAAACTCTGGGCCCAGATAAGGAAAAATCTGCCCCCCCTACTCTGGGACCTATGGTGCCACCAGTCTGCTTGCAGTTGTCAGTTATCATCAGGTATGTGGATGATCAGGGCGTTATTCAGGAATGTTTCTTGGGCTACTTTGATGTGTCAAGTGGGCGAGATGCGAACTCTGTGTTTAACTTCACGGAGAAACTTGTTGTTCAAACCTATGAGTGCGCAGCTGTAATGGAATGTATCTGCTATGTGTATTTCCAGCTAAGTCCCCTCCTGTTCCCTGATTAAGAGGTGATGACCACTCCACTCTACTACCATTGTCAACTCTGTCCTGACATGAACTGAAGCCACGTCTCATGTGCCCGCTCATCCACTGGCACATTGAAATGTTTCCTCTCCAAGCACTGTGAGTACCCCTATCAATTTTCTCTCGTTACTGTATGTAGAGTCAATCACATACAGAAACACAATGACATTATTACACATCAATGATTTTACTCCTTGTTTGGACTATCTCCTTCTCAGCTCTTTGGTCTAACTGTGTAGTGTGTTGTGTTGTTGTTTTTTGTCTTCCCAGTCAATTCCTGTCCTGCACTGAAGTCAAGCCTCTGAACACCTCAACACATGCCTCGTACCCTCATTCAATCACTGCTGTGATCCCTTCCCAACACTGTGGAAGCAGCCCTCTCATTCCCATTCCCCATAATATTGTACTATAAATGTCTTTATTAAATGCTTTAGGTTAAAATAATTACTCTTTGACGATTTTTGAAATACACTTTGACATCTATGCGTTCCCGCGCCTATACCGTGGGTCTCCCATCCTCCTTGATTTTTCAAGTCACCAGCCTCCGCTGCTTTGTTACCAGTACAGTAGAGGAAAGACTCTTCTTCTTGGATAGACAGTAGTATGAATACCTGTGTTACCAGTAGAGGAAAGACTCTTCTTCTTGGATAGACAGTAGTATGAATACCTGTGTTACCAGTACAGTAGAGGAAAGACCCTTCTTCTTGGATAGACAGTAGTATGAATACCTGTGTTACCAGTACAGTAGAGGAAATACTCTTCTTCTTGGATAGACAGTAGTATGAATACCTGTGTTACCAGTACAGTAGAGGAAAGACCCTTCTTCTTGGATAGACAGTAGTATGAATACCTGTGTTACCAGTACAGTAGAGGAAAGACTCTTCTTCTTGGATAGACAGTAGTATGAATACCTGTGTTACCAGTAGAGGAAAGACTCTTCTTCTTGGATAGACAGTAGTATGAATACCTGTGTTACCAGTAGAGGAAAGACCCTTCTTCTTGGATAGACAGTAGTATGAATACCTGTGTTACCAGTACAGTAGAGGAAAGACCCTTCTTCTTGGATAGACAGTAGTATGAATACCTGTGTTACCAGTACAGTAGAGGAAAGACTCTTCTTCTTGGATAGACAGTAGTATGAATACCTGTGTTACCAGTACAGTAGAGGAAAGACCCTTCTTCTTGGATAGACAGTAGTATGAATACCTGTGTTACCAGTACAGTAGAGGAAAGACTCTTCTTCTTGGATAGACAGTAGTATGAATACCTGTGTTACCAGTACAGTAGAGGAAAGACTCTTCTTCTTGGATAGACAGTAGTATGAATACCTGTGTTACCAGTACAGTAGAGGAAAGACTCTTCTTTTTGGATAGACAGTAGTATGAATACCTGTGTTACCAGTACAGTAGAGGAAATACTCTTCTTCTTGGATAGACAGTAGTATGAATACCTGTGTTACCAGTACAGTAGAGGAAAGACTCTTCTTCTTGGATAGACAGTAGTATGAATACCTGTGTTACCAGTAGAGGAAAGACCCTTCTTCTTGGATAGACAGTAGTATGAATACCTGTGTTACCAGTACAGTAGAGGAAAGACTCTTCTTCTTGGATAGACAGTAGTATGAATACCTGTGTTACCAGTACAGTAGAGGAAAGACCCTTCTTCTTGGATAGACAGTAGTATGAATACCTGTGTTACCAGTACAGTAGAGGAAAGACCCTTCTTCTTGGATAGACAGTAGTATGAATACCTGTGTTTACCAGTACAGTAGAGGAAAGACCCTTCTTCTTGGATAGACAGTAGTATGAATACCTGTGTTACCAGTACAGTAGAGGAAAGACTCTTCTTCTTCTTGGATAGACAGTAGTATGAATACCTGTGTTACCAGTACAGTAGAGGAAAGACTCTTCTTCTTGGATAGACAGTAGTATGAATACCTGTGTTACCAGTACAGTAGAGGAAAGACTCTTCTTCTTGGATAGACAGTAGTATGAATACCTGTGTTACCAGTACAGTAGAGGAAAGACTCTTCTTCTTGGATAGACAGTAGTATGAATACCTGTGTTACCAGTACAGTAGAGGAAAGACCCTTCTTCTTGGATAGACAGTAGTATGAATACCTGTGTTACCAGTACAGTAGAGGAAAGACCCTTCTTCTTGGATATAGACAGTAGTATGAATACCTGTGTTACCAGTACAGTAGAGGAAAGACCCTTCTTCTTGGATAGACAGTAGTATGAATACCTGT
The DNA here is from genome assembly GCA_036851935.1 of Coregonus suidteri. Lineage (NCBI taxonomy): Eukaryota > Metazoa > Chordata > Actinopteri > Salmoniformes > Salmonidae > Coregonus > Coregonus suidteri. The sequence continues at coordinate 53,427 of JAGTTL010000322.1, read as the reverse complement.
GTTACCAGTACAGTAGAGGAAAGACCCTTCTTCTTGGATAGACAGTAGTATGAATACCTGTGTTACCAGTACAGTAGAGGAAAGACTCTTCTTCTTGGATAGACAGTAGTATGAATACCTGTGTTACCAGTACAGTAGAGGAAAGACCCTTCTTCTTGGATAGACAGTAGTATGAATACCTGTGTTACCAGTACAGTAGAGGAAAGACCCTTCTTCTTGGATAGACAGTAGTATGAATACCTGTGTTACCAGTACAGTAGAGGAAAGACCCTTCTTCTTGGATAGACAGTAGTATGAATACCTGTGTTACCAGTACAGTAGAGGAAAGACTCTTCTTCTTGGATAGACAGTAGTATGAATACCTGTGTTACCAGTACAGTAGAGGAAAGACTCTTCTTCTTGGATAGACAGTAGTATGAATACCTGTGTTACCAGTACAGTAGAGGAAAGACCCTTCTTCTTGGATAGACAGTAGTATGAATACCTGTGTTACCAGTACAGTAGAGGAAAGACTCTTCTTCTTGGATAGACAGTAGTATGAATACCTGTGTTACCAGTACAGTAGAGGAAAGACTCTTCTTCTTGGATAGACAGTAGTATGAATACCTGTGTTACCAGTACAGTAGAGGAAAGACCCTTCTTCTTGACACGCCCCAGCAGCAGTGGATGCAGCAAGGTTGATCTGCTCCTGTTTGGGAGACATCCAACAGAAACCAACCACCTCACACTCCAGCCACTCCAGGTGGTCTTCATGCATTGTGGGAGGTCAGCAGGTACTTGGTCCACCTTCTAAGTTCCACTGATTTTGGTGGCCAGAAGGGTGACATAAGCACCTGCTGCCAACTATATGAAGCAGAAACATGAAACAATCAATGATCACATATCTCCAAGTAGTGTTTTCCATATCTTGGATGTGTAACTACAGGATGTGTAACTACAGGATGTGTAACTACAGGATGTGTAACTACAGGATGTGTAACAACATGATGTGTAACTACAGGATGTGTAACTACAGGATGCGTAACTACAGGATGTGTAACTACAGGATGTGTAACTACAGGATGTAACTACAGGATGTGTAACTACAGGATGTGTAACTACAGGATGTGTAACAACAGGATGTGTAACTACAGGATGCGTAACTACAGGATGTGTAACTACAGGATGTGTAACTACAGGATGTGTAACTACAGGATGTGTAACTACAGGATGTGTAACTACAGGATGTGTAACTGCAGGATGTGTAACTACAGGATGTGTAACTACAGGATGTGTAACTACAGGATGTGTAACTACAGGATGTAACTACAGGATGTGTAACTACAGGATGTGTAACTACAGGATGTGTAACTACAGGATGTGTAACTACAGTAAACTACAGGATGTGTAACTACAGGATGTGTATCTACAGGATGTGTATCTACAGGATGTGTAACTACAGGATGTGTAACTACAGATGTGTAACTACAGGATGTGTAACTACAGGATGTGTAACTACAGGATGTGTAACTACAGGATGTGTAACTACAGGATGTGTAACTACAGGATGTGTAACTACAGGATGTGTAGCTACAGGATGTGTAACTACAGGATGTGTAACTACAGGATGTGTAACTACAGGATGTGTATCTACAGGATGTGTATCTACAGGATGTGTAACTACAGGATGTGTAACTACAGGATGTGTAACTACAGGATGTAACTACAGGATGTGTAACAACAGGATGTGTAACTACAGGATGTGTAACTACAGGATGTGTAACTACAGAATGTGTAAATACAGGATGTGTAACTACAGGATGTGTAACTACAGGATGTGTAACTACAGGATGTGTAACTACAGGATGTGTAACTACAGGATGTGTAACAACAGGATGTGTAACTACATGATGTGTAACTACAGGATGTGTAACTACAGGATGTGTAACTACAGGATGTGTAACTACAGGATGTGTAACTACAGGATGTGTAACTACAGGATGTAACTACAGGATGTGTAACTACAGGATGTGTAACTACAGGATGTGTAACTACAGGATGTGTAACTACAGGATGTGTAACTACAGGATGTGGAACAACAGGATGTGTAACTACAGGATGTGTAACTACAGGATGTGTAACAACAGGATGTGTAACTACAGGATGTGTAACAACAGGATGTGTAACAACAGGATGTGTAACAACAGGATGTGTAACTACAGGATGTGTAACAACAGGATGTGTAACTACAGGATGTGTAACAACAGGATGTGTAAACAACAGGATGTGTAACAACAGGAGGTGTAACTACAGGATGTGTAACTACAGGATGTGTAACTACAGGATGTGTACAGGATGTAACTACAGGATGTGTAACTACAGGATGTGTAACTACACAGGATGTGTAACTACAGGATGTGTAACTACAGGATGTGTAACTACAGGATGTGTAACTATAGGATGTGTAACTACAGGATGTGTAACTACAGGATGTGTAACTACAGGATGTGTAACTACAGGATGTGTAACTACAGGATGTGTAAATCCAGTATTTAAAATGAAGTAATGTGTCAAATGGATGAATCTCCACGCCTGCACCATGTCTCACACATGCTGGACATTGTCCTGGACTCATTTTTTCACTGCTTTGTGGGAGAAGGCTGCCTTCAGCTGAGTCAGTGTCCTTCTTGAGGCTTCACTGTGGCCTGAAAAGAGACAATCCATTATGTCCTTAAGGATGTCTGTTAATAATACATTTGAGGTTTCACACAGAACAATGTCAATTTGGATGGATTATTTAGATACAAGGCTCCAATTGTCGTTTATTCTGCACAGATTGGCAGAGTCAATATCATTTCCTTATATTCATAGTTTCCTACGTCATAACGTATGAGTGGGTGTGAATACTTGTTTCAATACCTTTTGGTTATTAACAAATGTACATTGTTGTATTTCTATGTAATCACCTGGAGGAGTAGAATCTCTTTGTGGAATTCCTGTGGTGCCTCAATAAGACCTCCCAGTCTTGCAGCGGCTGTTGCTCCAGTGTTGTGTGATCTTTTACAGTGGATCATCCGCTCAACACTGAGGCCATCTCCACAGGACAGGTACCAAGGCCCCATCCACAACCAGAACATACAGGTGGAGAGGCTCCATTATCTTCTCTGCAGATCCTCTCAAGCTCTGTCAGGTTGGATGGGGAGCGTCGCTGCACAGCTATTTTCAGGTCTCTCCAGAGATGTTCCATCGGGTTCAAGTCCGGTCTCTGGCTGGGCCACTCAAGGACATTCAGAGACTTGTCCTGAAGACACTCCTGTGTTGTCTTGGCTCTGTGCTTAGGGTCGTTGTCCTGTTGGAAGGTGAACCTTCACCCCAGTCTGAGGTCCTGAGTGCTCTGGAGCAGGTTTTCATCATGGATCTCTCTGTACTTTGCTCCGTTCATCGTTCCCTTGATCCTGACTAGACTCCCAGTCCCTGCCGCTGAAAAACATCCCCACAGCATGATGCTGCCACCACCATGCTTCACCGTAGGGATGGTGCCAGGTTTCCTCCAGACCTGACGCTTGGCTTTCAGACCAAAGAGTTCAATCTTGGTTTCATCAGACCAGAGAATCTTGTTTCTCATGGTCTGAGAGTCCTTTAGGTGCCTTTTGGCAAAATCCAAGCGGGCTGTCATGTGCCTTTTACTGAGTAGTGGCTTCTGTCTGGCCACTCTACCATAAAGGCCTGATTGGTGGAGTGCTGCAGAGATGTCCTTCTGGAAGGTTCTCCCATCTCCACAGAGGAACTCTGGAGCTCTGTCAGAGTGACCATCAGGTTCTTGGTCACCTCCCTGACCAAGGCCCTTCTCCCCCGATTGCTCAGTTTGGCTGGGCGGCCAGCTCTAGGAAGAATCTTGGTGGTTCCAAACTTCTTCCATTTAAGAATGATGGAGGCCACTGTGTTCTTGGGGACCTTCAATGCTGCAGACATTTTTTGGTACCCTTCCCCAGATCTGTGCCTCGACACAATCCTGTCTCGGAGCTCTACGGACAATTCCTTCGACCTCATGGCTTGGTTTTTGCTCTGACATGCACTGTCAACTGTGGGACCTTATATAGACAGGTGTGTGCCATTCCAAATCATGTCCAATCAATTGAATTTACCACAGGTGGACTCCAATCAAGTTGTAGAAACATCTCAGGGATGATCAACGGAAACAGGATGCACATGAGCTCAATTTCGAATCTCACAGCAAAGGGTCTGAAAACTTCTGTAAATAAGGTATTTCCATATATTTGCAAACATGTCGAAAAACCTGTTTTCACTTTGTCATTATGGGGTATTGTGTGTAAATTGATGAGGAAAAATAACTATTTTAATCTATTTTAGAATGAGTCTGTAACTTAACAAAATGTGGAAAAAGTCAAGGGGTCTGAATACTTTTTGAATGCACTGTAGATATGATGTGGACTGTATATTCAATACAATCTAAATCTGATACCTCACTGTCTGTCTTTTGACTGATACTGCGTTTTAAACTGGTCTTTTCTGTCTACTATACATTTTTCTCTCTACAAGCAATACTTTGATAATTTGTCATTTCTAATAATGAAAAATCCATTTATGAATAGATAGGGCAGGTTTCAGGACACTGATTTAACTGAAAATGTTGAAAATATACTGCCAATATCTTCACCACCAAAGAATAGCAGTGATTACATCAAGCTTGTGACTACAAACTTGTTGAATGCATTTTCTGTTAGTTGCTACCATGATTTTAATAATCATGAATGAACCGTAAATAATGATGTATGAGAAAGTTTCAGAGGCACAAAGATCATCCCCCCCCCCCCCCATTACAGGACAATTATATATTTATCTATATCTGAAAATATTATAAAATATACTGCCACTCTATTTTCACCACCTAAGAATAGCAGTGTGGTTTTTAATATGATTTGACTCTTTGCAGGCTCTCAGGCTGTCTAGTCACAGAGGAAGGCTGTGCTTCTCTGGTCTCAGCTCTGAAGTCAAACCCCTCACACCTGAGAGAGCTGGATCTGAGTTACAATGACCTGAAGGATTCAGGAGTCAGACTGCTCTCTGCTGGACTGGAGGATCCACAATTTCAGACTGGAGAAACTCAAGTATATAGAGGGTTTCTGTCAATGTTCATATCAGACATGTTGGAGTTATCATGCTAGTTAAGACAAACATTCTTACCACCACTTGGACAAAGTTATATGCTGACCATGTGTTTGTGTGTGTGTGTGTGTGTGTGTGTGTGTGTGTGTGTGTGTGTGTGTGTGAGTTAGGTGTATCCCTCAATGACTGTCTGTTCTTCTGCTTACCGCTACAGTGTGGAACATGGTGGAGAGAACACAATGAAACCTGGACTTAGAAAATGTGAGTGTTGACTGCTGTGAAGAATATGACTAAGAATAAGTCTTAATTCAAGTGAAGTCAAAGTCAAAGACCACCATCATTACTTACTTGGTCATATTAAATATCAGCTGTAGTTCTACAGAAGCAGAAATCAGGACACCCAAAGTTCAGAAAGAGTTGCTTTGACAATGTGTGTGTGTGTGTGGCGTATTCGTGTTACTTTAGAAATGTGTGTTTGTATTCATGCACATTAACAGATAGGGGTCTATATTATAGATAGTTGTCCTAACCCTAACCCTGCTGGGTGATGGTATATATATATACACATCTATATCTACCGTTGAAGTCAGAAGTTTATATACACTTAAGTTGGAGTCATTTAAACTCATTTTTCAACCACTCCACACATTTCTTGTTAATGAACTATAGTTTTGGCAAGTCGGTTAGGACATATACTTTGTTTATGACACAAGTCATTGTTTACAGACAGATTATTTCACTTATAATTCACTGCATCACAATTCCAGTGGGTCAGAAGTTTACATACACTAAGTTGACTGTGCCTTTAAACAGCTTGGAAAATTCCAGAAAAACGATGTCATGGCTTTAGAAGCTTCTGATAGGCTAATTGACATAATTTGAGTCAATTGGAGGTGTCCCTGTGGATGTATTTCAAGGCCTACCTTCAAACTCAGTGCCTCTTTGCTTGACATCATGGGGAAATCAAAAGAAATCAGCCAAGTCCTCAGAAAAATAATAAGTCTGGTTCATCCTTGGGAGCAATTTCCAAACGCCTGAAGGTACCACGTTCATCTGTACAAACAATAGTGCGCAAGTATAAACACCATGGGACCACGCAGCCGTCATACTGCTCAGGAAGGAGACGCGTTCTGTCTCCTAGAGATGAACGTACTTTGGTGCGAAAAGTGAAAATCAATCCCAGAACAACAGCAAAGGACCTTGTGAGGATGCTGGAGGAAACAGGTACAAAAGTATCTATATCCACAGTAAAACGAGTCCTATATCGACATAACCTGAAAGGCCGCTCAGCAAGGAGAAGCCACTGCTCCAAAACCTCCATAAAAAAGCCAGACTACGGTTTGCAACTGCACATGGGGACAAATATCTTACTTTTTGGAGAAATGTCCTCTAGTCTGATGAAACAAAATAGAACTGTTTGGCCATAATGAACATAATTACGTTTGGAGGAAAAAGGGGGAAACGCTTGCAAGCCGAAGAACACCATCCCAACCGTGAAGAACAGGGGTGTGGCAGCATCATGCTGTGGGGGTGCTTTGCTGCAGGAGGGACTGGTGCACTTCACAAAATAGACGGCATCAAGAGGAAGGAAAATTATGTGGATATATTGAAGCAACATCTCAAGACATCAGTCAGGAAGTTAAAGCTTGGTCGCAAATGGGTCTTCCAAATGGACAATGACCCCAAGCATACTTCCAAAGTTGTGGCAAAATGGCTTAAGGACAACAAAGTCAAGGTATTGGAGTGGCCATCACAAAGCCCTGACCTCAATCCTATAGAAAATGTGTGGGCAGAACTGAAAAAGCGTGTGCGAGCAAGGAGGCCAACAAACCTGACTCAGTTACACGAGCTCTGTCAGGAGGAATGGCCAAAATTCACCCCACTTATTGTGGGAAGCTTGTGGAAGGCTACCCGAAACGTTTCACCCAAGTTAAACAATTTAAAGGCAATGCTACCAAATACTAATTGAGTGAATGTAAACTTCTGACCCACTGGGAATGCGATGAAAGAAATAAAAGCTGAAATAAATCATTCTCTCTACTATTATTCTGACATTTCACATTCTTAAAATAAAGTGGTGATCCTAACTGACCTAAGACGGGGAATTTCTACTAGGATTAAATGTCAGGAATTGTGATAAACTGAGTTTAAATGTATTTGGCTAAGGTGTATGTAAACTTCCGACTTCAACTGTATCTATAAAAGTGCTGATCCAATGAGGCGTGGTGGTTGACTTTAGCTGCTGTCAAACCTGACAACATTAAACGTCTTTTCTGTAATGATAGTGGTGAATTATCATTACGTGATAACAGTTTGGGGGAACAAAGTATGATGATATCACCACTACAGCAGATAAGACAGAGGGTATCACTTTCCAAAACAATGTCCCCTGGTCACTCCCAGTACATATGATTAAAGGAGCCCAAGGCACCTTGATTACATAGATCACACAGAGAGGTTATGATTTTCATTAAATTATGTTTTCTAGGTGTAAGGTTTACCCTGTGTATGTGATTACAATGTATCAGCTGATGATTAGGATTGTTAGATGAACCCACTAAGTTCCTGATGAACTCAACTGGTGAGCCTCTTTAGCAGCTAGTTCCATGGACACACTGATTTCAATGTCCTTTGCCAAGGTCAGATGACTTTCAGTCAACAGTCTCTTTTGTGTAGCTTCACTCCGTAGCCCACATACTAGTCTGTCTCTAATGATGTCATTTAGAACAGCATTAAACTCACAGTGTTCTGGTAGTTTCTTTAATGCAGCAGCAAACATTGTTACTGATTCTCCCTCTTCCTGATGTCTCCTGTGGAACCTGAACCTTTCAGCATTAACTAGTGGTTCTGGTGAAAAATGTCCTTTAAATATCTCCACAATATCCCCAATACGTCTTATTACCTGTTCTGTCTGGCTGTAGCAGGCTGCCTAGTAAATTAAATGTCTTTGGCCCCATTACACTAAAACATGGAGGCACAATGTTGTCCTCATCCATGTCATTTACAAGAACAAAATATTCAAACCGTTCTGTATATGAGCTCCACTGCTCAATACTTTCATCAAAACTGTCCAATGTTTCCAACAATTCCAATAATTTTTCATTTCTCAATAAGCTCCTGAATGTCACTCACTTCAGTATTGTCCTCAACCAAAGCAATATTTTCCTCAGTCACGTGATCTTCATTCACTTCACTCACTGACGTTTCCTCCTAAGTTCGCTAATTTAGCAGTTTTAAATAAAAGGTTTGTCTTCACAGTTGAATAAATGTCCTTTCCTTTAATCACGTTGTTTTCCCACTCCGATGTCCGTCTCGAGTCCTTTTCTGCCGTCCATGACGATGTTAACTCCAGTGGTGGAAAAAGTACCCAATTGTCATACTTGAGTAAAAGTAAAGATACCTTAATAGAAAATGACTCAACTAAAAGTGAAAGTCACCCAGTAAAATACTACTTGAGTAAAAGTCTAAAAGTATTTGGTTTTAAATATACTTAAGTATCAAAAGTAAATGTAATTGCTAAAATATACTAAAGTATCAAAAGTAAAAGTACAAGTATAAATCATTTCAAATTCCTTACATAAAGCAAAACCAGACGATTTTCTTTGTTTTTAAAATGTACGTTCAGCCAGAGGAAAAACTCCAACACTCAGACAATTTACAAACAAAGCATTTGTGTTTAGTGAGTCTGCCAGATCAGAGGCAGTAGGGATGTTCTCTTGATAAGTGCGTGAATTGGACCATTTTCTGTCCTGCTAAGCATTCAAAATGTAACGAGTACTTTTGGGTGTCAGGGAAAATGTATGGAGTAAAAAGTACATTATTTTCTTTAGGAATGTAGTGAAGTGAAAAGTAAAAGTAGTCAAAAATATAAATAGTAAAGTCAAGTACAGATACCCCAAAAAACTACTTAAGTAGTACTTTAAAGTATTTTTACTTAAGTACTTTACACCACTTGTTAACTCTCTTTCTTAGCTAGCTAGACTATGCACTTGCCTCTGCTATCAATACACTGTGCTAACATTAGCCTAGACTGGACCACAGAAAATAAACAGTTTTAAACAGTTGTAAAAACCCACTTCTTCCAGACAGAATAGTTTCCTGTAGATTCAGACTTACTCATCACCAATCTTTTGTTATGTCTCGTGGGTTTTATAACCACGTCTGTATAACAATTCAATAATGATGAGACAGGAGACAAGGAATCAGTTCAACCATTTATCTGGAACGTGATCATCTCAATACATACAAACCCCCATGATGCTCTGCAGCACAACCCCAATATACAACAAATACATAGATAAGTAAATGGACACAAAACAAAACTCATAGAGGAAATTTAAATGTTCAGTTGTAGAAAGTAGGGCCATGGGATAGGGTCAGAAAGGTCAGTATGTTTGATAACTGGTTACAGAGGTGACATAACAAGCATAAGGTCCATTATAACACAGTGAAGTAGAGGTGGGAGCTAAAAGCAGACATGGACAGTGAGACGGTGTGAGGAGGTCAGGGGTGTGAAACACTAGATCAGGACAGGTAGAAATGGCAGGGCTGGTTGTGTTCAGTGTGTGTGTCCAAGTGTATGTGTGTGTCCAGTGTGTGTGTGTGTGTGTGTCCTGTGTGTGTTGTGTTCAAATGTGTGTGTGTGTCCAGTATGTGTGTGTGTTCAGTGTCAGTGTGTGTGTGTGTGTTCAGTGTTTCAGTGTGTGAGTGTGTGTGTTTCCAATGTGTGAGTGTGTGTGTTTCCAGTGTGTGTGTGTCCAGTGTGTGTCTGTCCAGTGTGTGTGTGTGTGTTTTGTGTGTGTGTGTGCGTGTGTGTGTGAGTCCTGTGTGTGTTTGTCCAGTGTGTGTGTGTCCAGTGTGTGTGTGTGTTCAGTGTGTGTGTGTGTCCAATGTGTATGTGTGTGTCCAGTGTGTGTGTGTGTGTGAATCCAGTGTGTGTGTATGTGTGTGTGTGTCCAATGTGTATGGATGTGTGTGTCCAGTGTGTGTGTGTGTGTGTGTGAAATCCAGTGTGTGTGTATGTGTGTGTGTGTCCAGTGTGTGTGTGTGGATGCGTGTCCAGTGTGTGTGTGTGTCCAGTGTGTGTGTGTCCAGTGTGTGTGTGTGTGTCCAGTGTGTGTGTGTGTGTTCAGTGTGTGTGTGTGTCCAGTGTGTGTGTGTGTGTTCAGCGTGTGTGTGTTCAGTGTGTGTGTGTATCCAGCGTGTATGTTTAGTGTGTGTGTGTTCAGCGTGTGTGTGTTCAGTGTGTGTGTGTGTGTGATCAGTGTGTGTGTGTCCATTGTGTTTGTGTATCTAGTGTGTGTGTCCAGTGTGTGTGTGTGTGTGTGTGTGTTCAGTGTGTGTGTGTGTGTATGTGTCCAGTGTGTGTGTGTCCAGTGTGTGTGTGTGTGTGTGTTTGTCCAGTGTGTGTGTGTGTGTGTGTGTGTGTCCAGTGTGTGTGTCCTGTGTGTGTGTGTGTCAGGTGTGTGTGTCCAGTGTGTATGTGTGTGTCCAGTGTGTGTGTGTGTCCAGTGTGTGTGTCCTGTGTGTGTGTGTGTCAGGTGTGTGTGTCCTGTGTGTATGTGTGTGTGTGTCCAGTGTGAGTGTGTGTGTGTGTGTGTCCAGTGTGTGTGTGTCCAGCGTATGTGTGTGTGTCCAGTGTGTGTGTCCAACTGTGTGTGTGTGTGTGTTTGTTCAGTGTGTGTGTGTGTCCAGTGTGTGTGAGTGTGTGTGTGTGTGTGTCCTGTGTGTGTGTGTCCAGTGTGTGTGTGTCAGGTGTGTGTGTGTCCAGTGTGTGTGTGTCCAGTGTGTGTGTGTGTGTGTCCAGTGTGTGTGAGTGTGT
>JAGTTL010000322.1:0-37500 GCA_036851935.1 Coregonus suidteri | reverse complement strand
GAGTATCTTCTGTCTAAGTGAGTATATAACATGTTTCTAAAACACTACTAAATTAATCCTGATGATGACATGATTAAGAAAAATCATGAATTAATTATTAATAATAATAATTAGTGAGAGAGTTTACAGAGGCTACAACAAAATATGCTAACCTCTCACCATTAACCTCAAATAAAAGGTGACATTCTGTACTGTCACCTAATATGAAACATTTTATCTCAAATCCAAATTGCTGGAGCATAGCACCAAATGTAAAACTGTAAGCTTCACTGTCCAAACACATATGGTGTGGACTATGTGTGCCTGGTAAACACATGTGGATCTGGTGAACAAGTTATCACTTTGTTGACCAACTACAGGAATACTGACCTCAGAGTCTCCAGTTGACAGTGGGGATTCCCCAGTCCAGCAGAGAGCAGCTTCACTCCTGAATCCTTCAGGTCATTGTTACTCAGATCCAGCTCTCTCAGGTGTGAGGGGTTTGACTTCAGAGCTGAGACCAGAGAAGCACAGCCTTCCTCTGTGACTAGACAGCTTGACAGCCTGCAAAGAGTCAAATCATATTAAAACCACACTGATATTCTTTGGTGGTGAAAATATATTTTTTAAAACATTTTCAGATACATCAGAGTCCTGAAACCTGCCATATCTATTCATATATGTATATATACAGTACCAGTCAAAAGTTTGAACACACCTACTCATTCAAGTTTTTTTTTTTTTTTTTTTTTACTATTTTTTTGCATTGTAGAATAATAGTGAAGACATCAAAACTATGAAATAACACATATGGAATCATGTAGTAATCAAAAATGTGTTAAATTTATCCAAATATATTATATATTTGAGGATTCTTCAAATAGCCACCCTTTGCCTTGATGACAGCTTTGCACACGCTTGGCATTCTCTCAACCAGCTTCATGAGGTAGTCACCTGGAATGCAATTTCAATTAACAGGGTGTGCCTTCTTAAAAGTTAATTTGTGGAATTTTCTTTCCTTCTTAATGCGTTTGAGCCAATCAGTTGTGTTGTGAACAAGGTAGGGGGGTATACAGAAGATAACCCTATTTGGTAAAAGACCAAGTCCATATTATAGCAAGAAACAACTCAAATGTCACGATTTCCACCGAAGTTGGTGCTAGTGCCTCTCCTCGGCGGTCGTCGTCACCGGCTTTTCGATCTACGTTTCTTTTTCTATTGGTTTTGTCTTGATTGTACACACCATCACGTTATGATTATTTCCCTATTTAACCCTCTGCTTCCCTCATGGTTTTGTGCGTGATTGTTCTTTGTTTGGTTTTGTATACTGCTGTGAGCTGTTATGTTTCCCTGCGTGGAATTATTATGTGTTGTTTTTCAGAGTAAAGTTCGTTATTTACTCAGTTCTGTGTCCTGCGCCTGACTCCGTCCTACCGCTGCACACTGACACCTGACATCAAATAAGCAAAGAGAAACGACAGTCCATCATTACTTTAAGACATGAAGGTCAGTCAATACGGAACATTTCAAGAACTTTGAAAGTTTCTTCTGCTGCAGAGGATAAGTTCATTAGAGTTACCAGCCTCAGAAATTGCAGCCCAAATAAATGCTTCACAGAGTTCAAGTCACAGACACATCTCAACATCAACTGTTCAGAGGGGACTGTGTGAATCAGGCTTTCATGGTCGAATTGCTGCAAAGAAAACCACTACTAAAGGACACCAATAGAAGAAGAGACCTGCTTGAGCCAAGAAACACGAGCAATGGACAATACACGGTGGACATTTGTCCTTTGGTCTGGAGTCAAAATTGGAGATTTTTGGTTCCAACCGCCGTGTCTTTGTGAGAAGCGGTGTGGGTGAACGGATGATCTCGGCATGTGTAGTTCCCACCGTAAAGCATGGAGGAGGAGGTGTTATGGTGTGGGGGTGCTTTGCTGGTGACACTGTCTGTGATTTATTTAGAATTTAACCACACTTAACCAGCATGGCTACCACAGCATTCTGCAGCGTCACGCCATCCCATCTGGTTTGCGCTTAGTGGGACTATCATTTGTTTTTCAACAGGACAATGACCCAACACACCTCCAGGCTGTGTAAGGAGAGGGATTGAGTGCTGCATCAGATGACCTGGCCTCCACAATCACCCGACCTCAACCCAATTGAGATGGTTTGGGATGAGTCGGACCGCAGAGTGAAGGAAAAGCAGCAACAAGTGCTCAGCATATGTGGGAACTCCTTCAAGACTGTTGGAAAAGCATTCCAGGTGAAGCTGGTTGAGAGAATGCCAAGAGTGTGCAAAGCTGTCATCAAGGCACAGGGTGGCTATTTGAAGAATTTCAAATAACAAATATATTTTATTTGTTTAAACACACTTTTTGGTTACTACATGATTCCATATGTGTTATTTCATAGTTTTCATGTCTTCAATGTAGAAAATAGTAAAAATAAAGAAAAGCCCTTGAATGAGTAGGTGTGTCCAAACTTTTTGACTGGTACTGTACATAAATGAATGAATGTATCATTATTAAACAATAGATAACATGTTTCTAAATTAATCATTGTGTGTGTGTGTGTGTGTGTGTCCAGTGGGGGGGTGTCCAGTGTGTGTGTGTGTGTCCAGTATGTGTGTGTGTGTGTGTGGGTGTGTGTGTGTTGTGTGCGTGTGTGTGTCCAGTGGGGGGTTGTTTTTGTGACAGCGTGTGTGTGTGTGTCCAGTATGTGTGTGTGTGTGTGTGTGTGTGTGTGTGTCCAGTGTGTGTGTGTCCATTGTGTTTTTGTGTGTGTGTGCCCAGTATGTGTGTGTGTGTGTCCAGTGTGTGTGTCCAGTGGGGGTGTGTCCAGTGTGTGTGTGTGTGTGGTGTGTGTGTGTGTGTGTGTCCAGTGTGTTTGTGTGTGTGTGTGTGTGTGTCCAGTGTGTGTGTGTGTGTGTGTCCAGAGTGTGTCCAGTGTGTGTGTGGTCATTGAGTGATACAGGAATACTGACCTCAGAGTCTCCAGTCTGCAGTGTGGATCCTCCAGTCCAGCAGAGAGCAGTCTGACTCCTGAGTCTCCTGGTGATTGTAGCTCAGGTCCAGCTCTCTCAGGTGTGAGGGGTTTGACTTCAGAGCTGAGACCAGAGAAGCACAGCCTTTCTCTGTGACTCCACAGCCTGACAGCCTGACAGAGAGATCATCATGATTTCACAAACACACTGTTAATTTAACACCAGTAGTGTAGAAGGACAATGGCAGATGCATTTGGTTTATTCTCTTAAACAACATATAGATTCATCTTCCATCTCCTAGAATTGTATGGTCATATTGTTATACTAATGTGAACATCAATGCATTGATTCAATATGTTTTCAATAATACATATATTTCTCTAAACTGAATATTTTCTTCCTGATGATTAGTACTTAAATGTCATTTTATGTACTCACAGAGCAGCTCTGGAGGCTTTGACCACTGGCAGCAGCCTCAGAAGACCTTCCTCTGATCTGGAGTATTTATTCAGGTCAAACACATCCAGCTCCTTTTCTGAAGTCAGCAATACAAGACCAGAGCTGACCACTGTGCAGGTGACAGTTGGACTTTTTGAGAGACTTCCTGAGCTCAGGTAGCTTTGGATCTCCTCCACTAGAGAATGGTCATTCAGTTCATTCAGACAGTGGAACATATTGATGCACCTCTCTGGAGAGGGATTCTCCCTGATCTTCTCCCTGATGTACTTGACTGTTTCTTCATGGCTCTGTGAGCTGCTTCTTGTCTTTGTCAGTAGACTCGTAAGTACTTCTGATTGGACTCCAGTGGAGAGGCCCAGAAGGAAGCGAAGGAAAAGGTCCAGGTTTCCTGTCTCACTTTGTAAGGCTTTATCCACAGCACTCTTGTAGACAGTAACTTCAGTAACTTGCGGTTCGGCCATTAGATTCTCATTGTTTGTTGATGAATGAGAGGAGAAACACATATACAGCAGCCAGAAACTCCTGAATGCTCAGATGCACGAAGCAGTACACCTTGTGCTGGTACAGCCCACATTCCTCTTTAAAGATCTGTGTGCACAATCCTGAGTACACTGAGGCTTCATTGACATCAATGCCAGCCTCTTTCAGGTCTTCTTCATAGAAAATCAGATTGCCATTCACAAGCTGTTGAAAAGCCAGTTTTCCCAGTGACAGAATGCTCTCTTTATTCCAGTGTGGACCTGTCTCTTCTTTCCCAAGATACTTTTCATTCTTCTGTTTGGTATGAAACACCACAAGGTGTATGAACATCTCAGTCAGAGTCTTGGGCATCTCTTCTCTCTTATGTTTCAGCATGTGTTCAAGGACCATTGCAGAAATCCAACAGAAGACTGGAATGTGGCACATGATGTGGAGGCTCCTTGATGTCTTTATGTGTGAGATGATTCTGCTGGCCAGGTCCTCATCACTGAATCTCTTCCTGAAGTACTCCTCCTTCTGTGGGTCATTGAACCCTCGTACCTCTGTCACCTGGTTCAAACACACACTGAAGGGATCTGATTGGCTTGCTGCAGGTCGGGTAGTTATCCAGATGAGAGCAGAGGAAGCAGATTTCCCTTGATGAGATTTGTCAGCAGAACATCCACTGAGGTTGACTCTGTGACGTCACAAACAGATCTTGTTCTTCTGGAAGTCTAGGGGCAGTCGGCACTCATCCAGACCATCAAAGAGAACAGAACTTTGTAAAATTTGTCGTAGTTGGAGATTCTTGATTCTTTGGTTTCGATTGAGAAAGTGATTGAGAAGTTCAATCAAAGTGTGTTTATATCCCCGTTCATCAAATTCAGCTCCCGAAAAGGGAATGAAAAAATACAAATTGGACATCTGATTTGCTTTTCCTTCAGCCCCAGTCCAGAATGAACTTCTGCACAGAGACTGTTTTTTCCAATGCCAGCGACTCCTTTGTCAGGCATAGTTCTGATAAGTTTGTCTTGTCCAGTTAAGGGTTTGAAGATGTCGTTACAATTTGACTGCAGTCTTCTGTCTTGCTTGTTCTCATGGTTGTTGTCTCAATCTGTCTCAGCTCAACTGATTCATTATTGACCTCTCCTGTTCAAACCTCTGTGATGTAGAGCTCTGTGTAGATCTATTGAGAAGTGTTGGGTCATTCCTTTCTGCGGTTTTTGTTAAGCGATCCCCTCAAAATACACATTGAAACTTCTTTTTAGATTAGATTTGAGTATCACGTTGGCAAAATCACAGCAAGCTCATCTGAATGAAGGAAATAACACAGAGGACATTAATATTACGTCTGTTTTAATAGCCTACAGTATTAAGATAGGACTGTTATAAAGTTTGATGAGGTCACTAGGGTGTTGTGTTAAGGCTGCTACAATATCACTGAGGTTACACACAGCTACTTTAGCTGTACTTTTAGAATACAGCTTTTAAAAATGTTGTCTAAAACAGCATTCAACATGAGGCAGACCAGCTCTTACTTTTCTCCAGTGTGTCAGCAAGCTCCTTCTGGTTCATTTTTCTCAGGAACGTGCAAGTGTGATCTTCAGAGCCCCCTCTCTGGCACTGCTCTCCTGCTTCTCATCTTCAGCATCCACCACTTCCTTATCCTGCTTCTGACTCTCAAAGCCTTCTGGGCGTTCTGGGACTAAGAATCCTCTTGAAACATCTTCTCAGCTCGTTCTCACAAATGTCATAATATTCTCTTCAAGCACTGAAATAAATCACAGTAAATAAGTTAAGCAAGAGACTAAATGCCTTTCATCATTAACACATGAATGAATGATGGACAGATCAACTTTACTTGAGGTAACACAAACACAAATGTACATAACAGGACACATACACTGAATATGGAGGCCAAGGTCTGTTTGAATGACTCTGGGAAGACTGACCACTGAGAATCTTCTGACTCTGATATCTCCTGTTGGTTTCTGGGGAAAAAACATCAGATTACATCTCATCCAGGGAGTGCACACACACACACACACACACACACACACACACACACACACACACACACACCAAAAACAGGAATGTAGTGTTTTGTTTCCAATATTGTTTTAGGACTATGAAAATGGAAAAAAGGATTAGCCTATGGATTATGAAAACAACAAACATAAATGGTTAAAATGGGAGGAGGAGAAAATGACTAGAGACAGTGTTCGATTTTAACTCACTGACCATGACCCCATGAGTTCTTTCTCTTACTTGGTTCAGTAGAAAAAGTCTCCCTCTCTAAACATGTATAGGTAGACCCATAGACTTGTCACTCTTCATGGGACACGACAGCTGGGTACAGGGAGAGGCTGGTCTACTCTGCTGATTGGACTTCAACACAAACAGAGAACAAACATTACATCTCTCATCTACTCTGAGCTCAGATGGGGAAACAAGAGTTTCATTTCCAAAACGCTAGTATAATCCATTCTGCAGAAATGTGTTGGTAAATTAGCTTTTATTGTTTAAAGAAAACCTTATTCAAGAGATTGGTGTTTTTTTCAATATCTAATCATGGCATGGGGTTGTTCGATGACAGACAATGTATTGTTTAACAAAAATCCATCACTTGATGGTTTCATTTCAGAGGCTACAATAATGTCGTGTATGCTTTGTAAAAATGCTATATATCTGCCATCACTCTCAGAGAACTCAGAAGTATATGCTCTAGGTTTTTACACCAGTAATACAATGTAACAAATACCAATACATTTGTAATAAAGAAACTGTACACATGTACCAACAAATTCATTTTTTTTTCAACACAGTAATATGAGATCTGTATATAAAACATTTACATTTTACATTTTAGTCATTTAGCAGATGTTCTTATCCAGGACTGGTTTCCCACAAGCAGCTTAAGGCTATTCAATCGTTCAGAATCTTACTATTAGCATCATAGATGCTTTTTGCCCTTCCGCAGTTAAGCTTTATACACAGAAATCTCCAGTAAACTTAGAATCACATGGTTTATCGCCCTTCCGCTTGAACTACTTACTAACACAAAGAACTCTACCCCCCCCCCCACGCCCAAAAGAAAAAAAACCCACACACACACCACATGGTTATCACGTCCCCTTTGTGACCGCCGATAAATTTCAGAACAACGTTGGACCTACACAAATACAAAAGTTGCCAATGTCTTGCAATTGATTCAAACAAGTGATCGTATAAAAAATTTGTTTCAAAGTGAAAAACTGAGATTGACTTGCATTACAATATCAACAGTAGGCTATAGGCCTATTTCAATCATATTGAAATATATTCCCTGTTCAATAATAGAGTTCTATTTTGCTACTTGTAGACTACGGTCTGTAATTTGTCTCAATATATTCATGATGTGTAGGCCTAAAAACATGGTGCCAATGATGTGCAAAAATCTGCTGATTTAGAAATAATCGCGCCTCAAAAATTTTGCAGCCGTAAGGTTAGTAATATCTCTTAGGAGTGATCTGTCATCAGAGGAGGGAACTGGGAACTAATATAATGTTAAGGAAAGATTTTAAATGGAGAAAAAACTGATCCAAGAGCAGCGCTCCTTTTCTTTTCGATCCCCTAAATAACGACATGCTCCAACAACGCACTTGGCGGCACCCCGTTCTCTCTGCCGTGGTGAGTGGGAAAACACATACATGTTACATCTTCAGCCCGTTGTAGGAAAAGAACTGCATCTTAAAACACTGGGTAGCCCTAAATTCCATCGCTAAAGCGGGGGAAAACCGGGCCCAAGAGTGACTCACAATACAGTTGCCATATTGTAGTGTATTCAAGCTTTAAAATAAAAGGACTTCAATAGAGTTTTGTACATTTCCACTTTAAAAATGTCAAACTTGAAGTTGCCCTAAATGAAAAATGGTACCCACCACTACAAAAAAGTTTCATGAATTATAATGCACATCAATAATTTACATTTCCTATTGCCTGCAGGATTCTTTTCATGCTGTGAGAAACTGGGTCAAATTAAGATATGGCATATGTAAGTGAATTCATCTTAAGATAATTCTTTGGGAGACAACCACATATCACAGTCAAAATATACAGGATACGAACATTCCCATTCCAGCAAAACAATGGATATATAGCTTATTAGCCAAAAAAAAACATTTATTTTTATACACATCTCAAATCCACTTAATAAAAAATCTGAGAACAGTAATATTCGAAGGGTACCCAGTAATATTGAAGGTACCCAAGGCAATCATTCTGCTGGAAAAAAATTGTGGATATAGCGTTTTGGAAATAAATGTAAGAACTTCTTAAACAAAATGTGTTTTGGCCAGTAACCGAAAGGTCGCTGGTTCTAATTCCCCGAGCCAACTAGGTGAAAAATCTGTCGAAAGTGCCCTTGAGCAAACGGCACTTAACCCTAATTGCTCTTGTAAGTCACTCTGGATAGAGCGTCTGCTAAATGACGTAAAAATGTATGTAAGATGAATTCTGCTGAAAAAAATTGTGATATATAGCGTTTTGGAAATAAACTTAAGAAATTCTTAAAACAAAATTGTCATCTCACCTCTTAGCTTTGGTTCCATGTCCCCCCAGAGAGACTCATTTTAGAGGGTCAGGGCCCCCCTCCTCTCTTCTCCCCAGAGAGACTCATTTTAGACCACTGACCCCTAACACACGAGATGCGCACATGCATGGTTGTTGTGTGAACACAGTGACAACTAATTATAGAATGGTCCATTGTTCTCTTTTATTCATGATCTCTTAAGAAATAAAACATTAACTAACAGGACCGTCGTCCAAACAGTCAGGTGATTTAATGCAATTACTTTTTCTTCTAACCCAATGAACTACTCAAAAACCCACCCACAAGGCCTGGACAACTAGGCCAAAACCTAGCCCCTGATAGGCCTACATCTTATTTCAGACAAGCCTCAGTAGCCTGGGCAAGATGTAGGCAAGATGTAAGCTGAAATGATTTAGCAGCTGCTTAGTTCAAATTGACAGATTAATTAATTAACATGGAATAGCAAAGACGATTTTGAGGTATAGGAAGTTGCTTGGCTGGTTGCCCCAGTAGCTGCTGGAATAGGCTACTGAGGATGGGGTCGTAATTTCGAACTCAATGAATCAAATTTTAATAATATGGATATGAAACTGAATAGGGTCCATGCTTGTCAACAACAGCCAGGTTTTTCTTTACCCTGTAGCCTAATCTGGCTGACTGTTACCTTCAATCTAATGCATTTCTAACATCTGATCAGCAATTGAGATAGAACTGTGACCATGGTGACACTTGATAACTTCCAATTGAATTAACTAAACACCGGCCATTAACAATTACATACATAAAGGCCTATCGAGCAAGGCTATAACACAACAATAACTGAAGTTAAAGGCTATTTTTTAACCAACTCTGTTTGACAGCTGAAGTCCAGTACGGCTACAACACAAGTGGCACCCAAAAATGATTTGCAACGACTCAGTCATTTCAAATATAATTATAGTATAAAACCCACTGCGCAGGCTACAGTTGCCTAGAACAGGCATAACAATTAATAGGCTACTTGATGGGTCAACAGAGATCTATCATTCGCCACATTTAATGTCAGTTTCATTGTGGAGTTTTTCCTCATAACAGAAGCACATGATGGAGTTCCATAACTTCCATTCAAATTTCCACTCGAGACCAAGAACTGAGCATGTGTAAAATTCTCCTTGGCATGATATGGTTTTCCATAAGCAAAGGTCGGACATTAGAATGCAGTTTAAAACCACCTCCGAACAGAATGTATCTAACGTGCTCTAGAGCGCCTAAGTAGTTTTCCTGTGATTTGTCACCTTATTTCTTGAATGGCGCATCAGTTCTACAGCGTTAATATGTTTCATGTGGAATAAGGGTTGTAAAATAGGTGCTAACGATCATAATGACAATGACATAATATAGCTTACCATTAGTAACAACTAAGCCTATTTGATTATAATAATATAGCCATTTGGCAGACAACGGTTTATCCCAAAGCGACTTACAGTCATACATTTCGAGTAGCAGTTCTACTAACTAGTAATATCTCTTTCCAGGATTCATTCTCTTACTCTGTCCATTAGAATTAGATTATTGTCAAGAAATACTTACTTTAATTTTTCAGTTCTCTCCATATAGTGTTTTTCTTGCTCTCGTCATCTCCAAATGGATCATGTACTTTCAGTTTCAGCTCAGTCGCCTCCCCCATCCTGATAATCAAGTGTTTTATTGGTATATTCCAACTAGATGCAGTAAACACCTGCTGTAACTAGACTATACGACACTATAGCTAGCCAGCACCTCTCCTAAACAGGTGTTTCTACTCTGTTAGCCCAGCACCTCTCCTAAACAGGTGTTCTCCTCTGTTAGCCAAGCACCTCTCCTAAACAGGGTGTTATACTCTGTTACCCAGGCACCTCTCCTAAACAGGTGTTCTCACTCTGCTAACCCACACCTCTCCTAAACAGGTGTATCCTCTGTTACCCAGCACCTCTCCTAAACAGGTGTTCTATCTCTCTGTTAGCCAGCACCTCTCCTAAAACAGGTGTTCTACTCTGTTACCCAGCAACCTCTCCTAAACAGGTGTTCATCCTCTGTTAAACCCAGCCACCTCTCCTAAAAAGGTGTTGTTCGACTCTTCAATCTGCTACCCAGCACCTCTCCTAAACAGGTGTTTCTACTCTGTTAGAAGCAGCCACCTCTCCTAAACGGGTGTTCTACTCTGCTAGCCAGCACCTCTCCTAAACAGGTGTTCTACTCTGCTAGCCCAGCACCTCTCCTAAACAGGTTGTTCTCCTCTGTTAGACCAGCACCTCTCCTAAACAGGGTGTGTATACTCTTGTTAGCCAGCACCTCTCCTAACACAAGGTTCTACCTCTGTTAGCCAGCACCTCTCCTAACAGGCTGTGTCTACTCTGCTACCCAGCACCTCTCCTAAAACAGGTGGTTCTCCGCTGCTACCCAGCACCTACTCTAAACACAGTTGTGCGTTCTTTACCCCTCCAGTTTAAAGGTAAAGGACACCTGACTTTATTTTAAAGCCTTTTTCGAATCCACATTTACACTAAATAGAAGTGATATTTCCTGGCCGGCAGAAAACAGAAAAGGCTCTGCATGGTAGGGAATGGCCCAGCAGCACTCCAACACTAGTTTTGGTGAATTCCTAATGTTCCCTTTATTCTAGATTATTAACCTGAAATACTCACTTTACTTTCAAACTGCGTTGTAGTTTAGAGATTAAACTATGAGCTGCTCTGTCATCTCAAAAATGGCCCCTGTACAGATACTTTGTTATTTTCAGTTTCAACTGCGAGTCATGGCCTCACCCATTTAGCTACCAATAGTAACCCAGAGGGTGGCGCTAACAGTCAGTTGCCCCCCCCCCCCCATGTGGCATGTGATTTGCGTAACTCCTGACATTGTGCCAAATCTTGATTCCATTTTTTTATAGTGCTTCTTCAAGACATCTCTTACATTATTTTAGCTAAACGTTATAATTTACAGATTAGCTGTTTTTTTCTCTCCAAAAACCGATTGTACTGTAGGTCTATAATATTTGTTAAACAGTCCTCAAATAAACTGTCTTAAAAAATTGATGATTAGTTGAATCAGGTGTGTATATGCTGGGCAAGAACAAAAGATTGAGAAACCCTGAGAAAACCATCAAACCATTACATTTACATTTTAGTCATTTAGCAGATGCTCTTATCAAGAGCGGACTTACAGTTAGTGCATAATTACATGTTTAAAAAAAAAATAATAATAATAATACTGGCCCCCCCGTGGGAAACGAAACCACACAGCCCTGGCGTTTGCAAACGCCATGCTCTACACAACTGAGCTACATCCCTGCCGGCGCATTCCCTCCCCTACCCTGGACGGCGCTCTGGGCCAATTGTGAGACTGCCCCATGGGTCTCACCGGTCGCGGCGGCTACGACAGAGCCTTGGATTTGAACCAGGATCTCTATAGAAAGAAAAAACCGTAGACCACTGCGGCCACTCCGGAGTACACCATATTCATGAAAAGCTCCTGCTCCATTCTTACCAGACGTTTTGCTGATAACAAACCAAGAACGAAACCCAAGAACTGAGGCATGTGTAAAAACAACCTTTGCATGATATGGTTTCCATAAGCAAAGTCGACATTAGAATGCAGGTATTTCTTGATGCGCAATCAGTTCTGAACAACGTTAATATGTTTTATGGAATAAGGGTTGTAAAATAGGTGTCTCCATAATGACAATCTAAATAACATGTATAATAAGTCTACCCTATATCTTCATTCCAGGTATTCATTCTCTTACTCTGTCCTTTAGAATATATTATTGTTCAGAGTAGTGTATCAGAAAATACTTACTTTATTTTTCAGTTCTCTCCATATAGTGTTTTCTGCTCTGTCATCTCCAAATGGATGCTGTACTTTCAGTTTCAGCTCAGCCGTTCTCCTTTACCCTGATAATAAAGTGATTACTGGCGGTGCCCGGTGTGGAAAGGGGTAGTAGGCTCTGCACACGGAGCTAACTGGAGCTCGGCAGCATCATCACTGTTGGGCGGGTGCCGGCGGCCCTCGCTGGTTTCATGATGCTGCTGCTGCTCATGCACTCTCCTTGGCTTTGTTTGGCTACTTTTGTACCATTGTCTGAAGAAGCCTATTATGGTGAAACGTCAGGAGTACGTTTTGTTTTTAGAAAATTTTAAATGAGCCACATGGATGCTAACTGGGGACTCAGCTAAAACTAGACAAATACACCTTTTCATTTAGGTATTTTGGGGACCAAGTAAATGTGTATACAACAGTGGACAATTCCCAGCAAAAGCATGGAGCTCCAACTCTCTAGTGGAGAATAGAGGGAGTATTCCCGCACCTTGGGAGAATCCAGAGTGGCTCACTGAAGAAAAACATATTGGAGAATAACAACAATCTCAATCTGAAGTTTTAAAGAAAAAAGGGGAATTCTTCTGAAAATCAGGAACACCATTCTTCCTCCTGCCCCACCTATTGTCCCTGTATGAATATTAGTTGGCATCTAATTGAAGAACATACTGCTTTATAGATCCCGCCTGACAAACAATTGTTTGGGCATTACTTTGAGCACTTTTGCACTGTGCCTCCATTGAGTCTCCATGTGTCAAGCAGAGTACAGAGAAACACCCTCTAGATGACAGCAGAGGCCTGCACTTGGATCTACCTGTCTAACCACCAGTTTAGTGACCTTGTTCCATCAATGATGTCCATAACTACTTCACGACCGATTGGAGGTCTTGACCCGCCAATGTCCCATGGGCTCAACCAAAGCGAGAGTGAGGTTCTAGAAAGAGGTATCTGACTTTCATACCAACTCCTAAAACAGGTGGACTGCGGGGAGCTCCCGCTGGGATCTACACTTCTATCATAGAAGATTGAAGTTAATAGATCATTTTGATTATGAAACAGGATTTTTTCTCATATACATTTCAAAACACCTCACATTGGGAACCATCAGTTGGAGTCAGTGTCAGAAAACTATACAGACTGTTTGTATACGTAGGGATGTGGCTTCCTTTTCACAATTCAGACCAGACCTGTATATCAGCTTAACCACTACACATTTTTCTAAAAATCAAGCTCTAGAAACATTGAACAGCAATCAGAATATAGTGATTAAACCCAGCAGATATAAGGGGGCTCAGAATTGTTGTAATGGATAAAGTGAAATATCTTCTTGAAGCCAATAGACAATAGGATAATGGTACAAACTACTACGTTCCATTGTCCCCACTCAACCACAACCGAAAAACACAAAGATTAATCCAGGAGATAGGTGAGTAAACTATATGATGCATAAGTACATTACAGATAAACAGTGATGGTACTATCTTTTTGGGGCAGATTCTCCAAGGCCTAGGCAGTTTTTACTTACTGGCCTAAAATACATATCTCCTGAGACGTTGGCGGTTCCTACGGCCTGACCAATAGTAAGTGATTGTGTCTCAGAATCTTCCTGTATTGCTGATTGATATTGACTTTTATATATAAACCCTCTATCCCAGAAAAACACCCCAGGTATGTTAAGGATAGTTATGAATGCAGGGGTTATTACTATTGTATTACTCTTTATATTTAACTTAGCTACTGACTTGTTCTATTTGTTGTTGTCAAGAGGGTTTAACCTGCTAGTCAGCATTTCATTCGCACTGTTAAACTCCATGTATAGGACAAATAAAACCAACTTGAAACTTAGAAGGGAAGGGGGAGGACAGCAGAAAGGGAGGGGAAAAAAGATGGCCAGCTAAATTACCAGTATGTGTCCTCAAATGTCATCTAAACATCTCACATTAGCTGGAAGGAACTGACAAATGAAAATGAATCATAGAGGTCTTATAAAAACTTATTTCCATTCTACAGGTCCATTGTTTTTGTCTCATGTCTCTTTATAGTATAATACCACTGGGGACCATGTAGCTGTATTGAAATCACCCTTGTTTTATAACCTTCTTTGGTGCTCAGTGGTACTTCAATTGGCCGGACCATGCCCAATTCTTTCACACGGTATAATGCTCCAGCACCACTCAGAGCTTATGCATCTAATTGCATTCCTCAAAAACTGCAGAGTTGTTGAGCAAGTTCCCATATTCATCCACATATATTTGCTTATTTGTAAGATGAAACCTGAGGGGATCGCTTGTAGTGTGTCAGAAATGCATCAAAAAATGGTTCTAAGGTCCTCAACAATGTTACCGTAGCTGGGAATGCAGTGTTCTTTTCATGATTTTCAAAATAAAAGACAAGATATTGTTTTGAGACCTTCAAGTAGCTGCTCAGTGTTGATCTCTGTGGCTTGAACATATTCAGCCTCTGGCAGGACTCTCTACATCACTCATGGACATCTTCAATGGATCAGTCCCCGTCTCACAAATACATCATGAGGGCAATTCTCATCTAAGTTGGCGCTTAAAAGCTCTGGTTCAACATCTTGACTGGGGAAGCAAATTTTTTTGGGCCAGAAGTTGACAGGTTTGTTGACATAACATAAAATGTATTACCTTCCATAACTCCAACTGGTGGAACAATGTTGGGAGGGCTGTATGTTCTCACGGCACAAGTGGCACCAGGGAATATTTATCTGAGCCACAATCCCCACCCGCGACATAGCTCGGCCCTCCTCCAAAACTCTACACACACTGCAGATGGCGTTGGGTGGAGGACATTCCAGCTCCACTGCAGATGGCGTTGGGTGGAGGACATTCCAGCTCCACTGCAGATGGCGTTGGGTGGAGGAACATTCCAGCTACACTGCAGATGGCGTTGGGTGGAGGACATTCCAGCTCCACTGCAGGCATGGGAGTAGCTCCCTCAACCCCCTTCCCAGGCCTCAACATCCGCTGCCTGCAACATCGTATTGTTTGAACAGAACCATTACCAGGGCACATTGGAATTAGTTTCTGAGTGACCGGGAGGAGAACCATTACACAAAGGCAACATTGGAATTAGTTTCTGAGTGGACAGTGAGGAGAACCTTTACCAGGCAACATTGGAATTAGTTCTTTCTGAGTGACAGTGAGGAGAAACCATTACCAGGCAACATTGAATTAGTTTCTTTTAGTGACAGTGAACAGAAACCATAACCAGGCAACATTGGAATTAGTTTCTGAGTGACAGTGAACAGAACCATTACCAGGCAACATTGGAATTAGTTTTGAGTGAGTGACAGTGAGGAGAACCATTACCAGGCAACATTGGACTTTAGTTTCTGAGTGACAGGGAGGAGAACCATTACCAGGCAACATTGGAATTAGTTTCTGAGTGACAGTGAGGAGAACCATTAACCAGGCAACATTGGAATTAGTTATGAAGTGACAGTGAGGACAAAAGCAGGGTTCCCCAAAGTTGTTGACATAACATCAAAATGTATTAACCTTCAGTAACTCCAACTGGTGGACAATGTTGGGAGTGCTGTGTGTGTTCTCACGGCACAAGTGGCACAGAAATATTTATCCTGAGCCACAATCCCCCACCGCAACATAGCTCAGCCTCCTCCAAAACTCTACACACCACTGCAGATGGCGTTGGGTGGAGGACATTCCAGCTCCACTGCAGATGGCGTTGGAGTGGAGGACATTCCAGCTCCACTGCAGGCATGTGGAGTAGCTCCCTCAACCCCCTTCCAGGCCTCAACATCCGCTGCCTGCAACATCGTATTGTTTTGGAACAGAACCATTACCAGGCAACATTGGAATTAGTTTCTGAGTGACAGTGAGGAAGAACCATTACCAGGCAACATTGGAATTAGTTTCTGAGTGACAGGGAGGATAACCATTTACCAGGCAAACATAGGCAATTAGTTTCTGTGCGTGAACAGTGAGGAGAGAACCATTACCAGGCAACATTGGAATTAGTTTCTGAGTGACAGTGAGGAGGAAACCATTACCAGGCAACATTGGAAATTAGTTTTCTTAGGTGACAGTGAACAGAACCCCATTTACCAGGCACCATTGGAATTAGTTTCTGAGTGACAGTGAAAATAACCATTTACCAGGCAACATTGAAATTAGTTTTCTGAGTGACAGTGAGGAGAACCATTACCAGGCAACATTGGAATTAGTTTCTGAGTGACAGGGAGGAGAACCATTATACCAGGCAACATTGAATTAGTTTCTGAGTGACAGTGAGGAGAACCATTACCAGGCACATTGGAATTAGTTTCTGAGTGACAGTGAGGGAGAACCATTCCCAGGCAACATTGGAATTAGTTTCTGAGTGACAGTGAGGAACAAAGCAGGGTTCCCCCAAGTCGCGGGGAGAATTTGGCCCATGGGCGGTTCTATTTGCCTCCCCAAGTTTTGTGCGGCATTTTTATTTATTTAATTAAAATTATTTCTTGTTGGACATAAAATACTGTTAAAAGACCCAGGAAATCAGACTCCCAAGTGATTTGTATGTAAGAAATCTGTTGTTCAAGTATCCCCATGTATAATAGAGGTACCTGATCCATAATCAAGGTTTGAGTGATTATATTTTAGTCAAACATTATATCTGTTCGGCTTCTTCTTGCAGTCAATTTGCAGTCTACAAATTATTTGCTAGTTATATTCCGGCCCCCCCCCCCCCAACTATCCGTCTCAAGAGAAAATCTTCACGCGGCTGAATCTAGTTGATGGTCCCTGGGATAAAGGCTGAATCTAGTGGATGATCCCTGGGATAAAGGCTGAATTCTAGTGGATGATCCCTGGATAAAGGGCTGAATCTAGTGGATGATCCCTGGATAAAAGGGCTGAATCTAGTTGATGATCCCTGGGATAAAAGAAGGCGGAATCTAGTTGATGGTCCCTGGGATAAAGGGTTGAATCTAGTGGATGATCCCGGGGGGGGGGGGAATTTAAAGGGCTGAATTAGTTGATGGTCCCTGGGATAAAGGGCTGAATCTAGTTGATGATCCCTGGGATAAAGTAATGGTCAGATAACACACACACCACTGCTGGACATGGCCTTCCAGGATGCAGCCTCCACTGGTCAGATAGTGTTCTAGTGGTCAGAATGGGAGTGCAGGATAGTGTCTAGTGGTCAGAATGGGTAGTCCAGATAGTGTCTAGTGGTCAGAATGGGAGTCCAGATAGTGTCTAGTGGTCAGAATGGAGTCCAGATTAGTTGTCTAGTGGTCAGAATGGGAGTCCAGATAGTGTCTAGTGGTCAGAATGGGAGTCTCCAGATAGTGTATAGTGGTCAGAATGGGCAGTCCAGATAGTGTCTAGTGGTCAGAATGGGAGTCCAGATAGTGTTAGTGGTCAGAATGGGAGTCCAGATAGTGTTCTAGTGGTCAGAATGGGAGTCCAGATAGTGTCTAGTGGTCAGAATGGAGAGTCAGATAGTGTCTAGTGGTCAGAATGGGAGTCCAGATAGGTCTAGTGGTCAGAATTGGAGTCCAGATAGTGTCTAGTGGTCAGAATGGGAGTCCAGATAGTGTCTAAAAAAAGTGGTCAGAATGGGAGTCCAGATAGTTGTCTAGTGGTCAGAATGGGAGTCCAGATAGTGTCCTAGTGGTCAGAATGGGAGTCCAGATAGTGTCTGTGGTCAGAATGGGAGTCCAGATAGGTCTAGTGGTCAGGAATGGGAGTCCAGATAGTGTCTAGTGGTCAGAATGGGTCCAGATAGGCTCTAGTGGTCAGAATGGGAGTCCAGATAGTGTCTAGTGGGTCAGAATGGGTCCAGATAGTCCTGCATTTCAGGAATAATATAATCTTTTATGCAAAGCGTGTCCAGTGAGTGGGTCCTAGTCCTAGTTTGAGGTGGAAGAAGCATGGCATATTTCAATGTATTCATTTAAAATCAACGTACTTACATTTCCATGTGTCAATCCATCGTATTGCTTCCTGAAGGAAATCCATCTTGAAAAGCTGTTCTCTTGTCTGAGGAGCCCTCCTCCATGGATTTCTATCCCAGCAAGATTCAGAAGGAAAACACCAGTGGGTTTTGATAATGATTTCTATGTGCCAGGTTTTCAAACTGTATAATACACCCTGTTACTGATTGCATTTAACATTTGATTAAACATACCTGAGTTCAGAACGTAAAACAAACTTGTTAATTTTTTCCAGGAAGTGGGCTGTTCATTCCACCATCCTTAGGCAGTTAGTCTAGCTGCATCGTAGTGTCGTCCTCCTTGAGGAAGAAAGTATTCGGTAGTACTACTACATCATGTTTTATGAATCTTCATCTTTTCATGCCAACATTTATTAATATCTGTACAGTTATGTGTAAGTACAGGTTTATTCAAGCAATAAACAGTTTATTGTTAGTGTCTTGAATGTATATAAGTGTATGAATTGTAAATTATTGTGTCGATATTTATGCTGATGTGGCTTCTTTACCTGTGGAGACAGTGTGGCTAAACCACTGTGTTGCCAGCCTTCACTCGCATGTTTGTGAAAGGGTGCAGATGAATGAGTTTGTCCGTCAGCTTTGGTGCCATTCCTGATTGGGAGCCTTCTGTCCATCTTGAAAACAAACACCAGATGGTCCCAAAGGATTTCATCATCCTCTGAATCTGGTGGTTAAAGGAATGACATTAGTTCGTTTTTATTGTAAAAAATATATATATTTTTTCCATTTAATTGTAATTATAACATCTTGAATCTACCTTCATCCCATGACGCTTGAAGTTGTTCCGTACTGATTTTACCAAAATGCGGAAACATCAAAGAATGATGGGATTTGTGGTCTCAACTGTGATGCTGTGCGCGCCCCGTCAGTGTGGTCCTCAGCATTTAGGACTGGCTCCAAGGAGTTTCAGTGTGTCCCTGTCAGTGTGGTCCTCAGCATTTAGACTGGCTCCAAGGAAGTTCAGTGTGCCCCGTCAGTGTGTGGTCCTCAGCATTTAGACTGGCTCCAAGGAGTTTCAAGTGCGCCCCGTCAGTGTGGTCCTCAGCATTTAGAGACTGGCTCCAAGGAGTTTCAGTGTGTCCCGTCAGTGTGGCGTCCTATCAGCATTTAGACTGGCTCTACAAGGAGTTCAAGTGTGCCCCGTCCAGTGTGGTCCTTCAGCATTTAGACTGGCTCCAAGGAGTTTCATGGACTTCATATTTACAGGGTGACTGGTCACACACAACATGATGACCTGTCACATTTAAAGTAATTACTGTAATTCAGAATATATTGTAGTAATAATATAATAATATATGCCATTTAGCAGACGCTTTTATCCAAAGCGACTTACAGTCATGTGTGCATACCATTTTACGTATTGGTGTTCCGGGGATCGAACCCACTACCCTGGCGTTACAAGCGCCATGCTCTACCAATTGAGCTACAGAGTGATGAGACTGGACTGGACTATTGTATATAGACATTGTTATAGGACATTTACTTAGTCAGTCCTATGATCAAACTGGACTATTGTAGATCTAGACATTGTTACTTAGTCAGTTCCTATGATCAAAACTGGACTATTGTATGATCAGACATTGTTACTTACACGCTATGAGTCATATTTAGCCATGAAATAGCAAATCACTGTGTGGTAGACGTAAACAAGGCAGGAAGTAAGTAAATTTATGTGTCTTATTAGGGAGTGGAATTTTTAAGAAAGTTAAAAACAGTAGTCATGTATTGTCCTGATAGTTTCCATTTCGATGTGACACTCCTAACCATAACAACCACTGCCTGATTGGCAACAGATATCTCCCTTGATGGTTAAGCCCTTTGGTGATTGTAATCTAGAATGTTTTTTATTTGTCCATTCCATCACAACATAGAGACCCATTTCTTTCTGTTTCGTGGCTCAGTGGCGGCTGGCCGATAGAGGGAGCTAGCGCGCCGCCCCCTATATATAAATTATTTAAAAAAATAAAATAAAAAATAAAATAAATAAATAATAATAATAATAACAACATCAGTATGTCCAATATTTGTGTGTTTTGAAATTATGGAATGCACACAGGTAATATGTGTAAGGATATGATAGAAAATCATAATTCGCCAAACCTGTCCTCTGCCTGTCAAACGCCTCGTCAGCTCTGGGGCTGATACAGGAAAGTGCCCCGAGGAGCGCTGGGTCTACGTAGCAGTTAAGCGAATTGCTAATTCTAAGATACTGAATGTATGACATTAAAATGTAGCTAAAGACACAGCGATTTTTAATTCGAATCCAAGGAGGGCGATTATTATTTATCGCCCAAAGCTCGCCCACTGATCAATAGAGGACCGGGCCTTCCAGTTGGCGCCATTTTTACTAGACGACAATGGCGAGCGCAAACGTTACTCCTCCAGAGACCCAACC
Organism: Coregonus suidteri; assembly: GCA_036851935.1. Lineage (NCBI taxonomy): Eukaryota > Metazoa > Chordata > Actinopteri > Salmoniformes > Salmonidae > Coregonus > Coregonus suidteri. The sequence goes on along the minus strand of JAGTTL010000322.1, from coordinate 16,837 downwards.
TAACTCTGTGAAATCTATCCTCCAAGATCCGTTTGAGAGGAGAACTTTGTCAGAGAAAGTTCCGGGTGAAAGAGCTGCGGCAGATCAACCTAAATGAAGGTGAAAAAAAAAAAAAAAAAGAGAAAAACCTGACCTCTCAATCAGACAGCAGGCTAGCGAGAAAGGTGAACAGTATAATGCGCGCCTTCTCCGTAGCTGGTTACACCAGGAAGGCTTGGCTAGCTGGTTGCACTGATGCTAATGCTTTATTTGGCTTTTCCGTGCTTGCTTTTTAAAACGAGCGGGGTCAGATTCAGCGATGGACAGATTACCGGAGGCGAGGGATATGAAGCACTGTCAGCAGAAGGTAAAGAAACATGAGAACAACCAGGGCACACTATGCACAACTCTGTAAAGCTAGCTGTATTAGGAAGGTGTTTGAACATTGCTACGCAGCTGGATGACGTCCACAGGATTGCGGTGAGGAAACACAATGAGGAGGTGGATAAAAACACGGCACATTCTATCCAAAATTATCGAATGTGTGGAAGTTCTGTGCGGGCTTTTTTGAGTTGGCCTTGCGTGGACACGATGAGACTGACTCCTCGGACACCCTCGGCATTTCCACGGGGCTTAGTGGATTTTTGTTGCCTCCCTCGACAGTGTGGATGGAGGGAGCCACTGAAGGACAAGCTAACGGTTTTTAAGGGCCACGTCAAAGACGCTTACAGAAACGAGCTGGTTGGAAATGTATGCTGTCAGGTTGCTTAAGGATTACATCCTGGAGAGAAGGTAAAGAGTGTACTGATTTTATCGCCATTCAAAGCTTGACGAGACGAACTGACGTTTCAACCACCCCTACGTGTTTCCAGGACCATCAGAGGACTCTGGGAACTTTGATGCCCCCGACTGTCAGAGAGGCGGGGGGCTTTGTGAGGATGCTCGAAGACGAGGCTTTCTGTTTTTTTTCCTGGCACTGGTTCCACAAGATCAATGCCAAATGTGGGACATTGCCTTTTTCAGCCAGCTGCAGATAGAGGAACATCGACCCTGTCTTCATTAAAGCACTTGTCCAGAGGTTTCACTAGAACAGCATGCTACAAATCAGGTAATAACTATATTTACTATTGCTTGATAAAGATGTTGTTAGAAAGATGAATAGTTCCACTTACAACAGTTTAAAAGCCTAAATGTGTCTGGTCATCAAAGTGAGTGATTATCATAGAGCCGTCACAATTATATATTGTTTAGTATTTTAAAAGGAATAGAAGACACAATCAGACGTTGATAATTAATGCAGGAACGTACTACACAGTTGTAATAATTATTCAGGTGTCCAACCAGGTCAATTTCTAGAGAGCCTGAGTTGTTTGATTGAAAGATTAACTTTATTGCTAAATGCCACAGCAGAACAAAATTATGTTGGCATCCCTCTCACAAATGTAATAGAAAAAGGCTGCTATTAAAACGTCTAATAACAATCATGTTAACTTATGTACATCAGGGATTTAAAAGCAGTTACTAGACATTAGTTTGTGTGTATATACACACTATCTGTCTGTCTGTCTGTCTATTATATATATATATATATTATATATATATATATATATATATATATATTATATAATAAAAGTCACGTGGTTGTGTGTTGAGAGGGGAATTTAACAGTGAGTGTAGAAGTCCTGATTGCAAGTTATCAAATTAAACTTTATTTTTGGACCCAGGGCCTCAATTTCCCTCTTTTGTGGTGACAGCGACATCTGACGAGCAGCAACAGCCCATCAAGAAGACGGAGGATGCTGGGACAGGAGAACAACAGAGGTTGGCTTATAGAGGTAAGTTGTGATGTTAATTTTGTCAGTGTTTCCCCCTAGAACCTTTTTCAGGCCTGTAAGGATGTAGCCCAAAACCCTGAACAATCAGGCACCTTGGTAACTGCATATAAATTGAGTTGGACATAGGCATGTGTCAGTCAGGATCACTTGCATCCAAAATAGCTTAATTGGCCAAATTAAAGCTGATGATGTATCTTTTTGACAGTATGTGATACCATCCTGAGTCATGCCTAAGAGCAGGTTCTCCTTCACCCAGCACCTCATCAGCGCAACACTATTGCACGGAGAGTTGTTCCCCGACAACACAGTGTGACGTCCCCGATAACAGCGCTTGAAACAACCGTGGATGCGTACCCCATGCTTGAACAAGGGCCCAAGCTCAAAACCGAAACTGTCCATCATCTCTGAGAACATGTGAGTTCAAGGCTTTGTAGTGTGCTGCATTGTGCCATGTACCAGTTCTTTCATGGAGAACAACCTTCAGAGCACGTTCACAGAGACTGCAGCCTCCTAACTATCCTCATCACCCACACAACCCATGACAAACTGCTGAGTCAGAAAAGGTGCTTCTCATACACTGGGGAAAAGGATCAAAGACCTTCTCATGAGAAACAGGCATGACACCAGGATCGCTCCTGAACCGCTCTGGCCATGCTCTCTCATGGAGAAGAAACTTGTACAGTGGACATTCCTGACTTTCAATTTCAACGGGTCATTTGAGAGGTGTGGCCACTCAGAAGGACAAGACGGGCAAAATTCATGTTACAAATAAGCTGACAGAACACACCACACACGAGCAGCTCTGGCCGCAATGTTTTCTTTGTATATAGGTTGACCGTAGCATAAAAAATCCAGTTATATATTGGTACTCTAGAAAGTCTTTAATAGTGTCTGTGCTTAATATTATACTGTTATATATGTGTTGTTGTATCAATTAATTGTGGAGTTCTTTACTGCGAGCACATTAAAAAAAAAACCCCCCCAATTTTAGGGGGGTCACATTTAGTATGATCATAATAAAATACTGTATGCTATTCTTCCAGTCAAAGGTTTGAGCTCAGCCCACTTGATATCCGTTTTCTTTTTTCTATATTATACATCCTTTTATACAGTGTAAGGATCTCCTATAAACTTTATAATAATTTCAGTTATTGTCCACTTCCACTCTGTTCTGACAGCATGCATGTTGCGTTGCCCTGTTTACTACAAATGAGTGCAGAAAAGTTCACTTTAAATGCAAGATGAAAGGCTTGGTTTAGTGTAATATGTTTTTGGGTGTAAGAATGCATCAACTTTTTAATATTGGCAATTACATAATTACTGAATGTTTCACTGAGCACTGCTGTCACTGCAGTTTGTGTTAAAATATATCGCGATGGGTTACAGGAAAAAAAAAGTATGGCACAGCCCCCACCGAGAATATTTTTCACACAGGCGCCACTGTTTGTTGCTCATATGTCAGACCAGCAGTTCCATCTTCTCCATGGACACAGTTGGAGGAATCCCGGGCTTCAAAATAAAATATAAGTTAAACACCATCTTTTACATAATTATGAAAACATGCAGTCACAACAACTGAATCCTCTTGTAGGAGCAAAATGCAGTAGTTATTCCTACAGAAAAGAACCGATGGTGCGGGAAGGTAGCGATGGGGGGGTTACTCAGGGATGACAGGAGAATATTTTACACAGAAATCTCTGTAAGTGGAAGGACTGTGGTGGCTACAGCTGTATTCCAAGTTGTTTTATCTCCACACGAGAACCTCCCGCCCTCTCTTATTTCTCTACACACTGCACTGTAAAGTTTAAAGAAGTCCTTTAGGATGTGGAGGGTAGTGACTCTATGGCCGCCAACACTGTAGGTTTAAAGAAGTCCTTTAGATGGTTGAGGTAGTGACCTCCAATGGCCATCCAACACTGTAGTTTGTGAAGAAGTCCTTTACTGTCTTTGTTTTCCCCTCTTAGAGGTAGTGATCTCCATGGCCTCCAAACACTGTAGTTTGGAAGAACGTCCTTTAGATGTGGAGGTATGGATGACTCCAATGGCCTCCAACACTGTAGTTTTAAAGAAGTCCTTTAGGATGTGGAGGGTAGTGATCTCATGCCTCCCAACACTGTAGTTTGAAGAGAGTCCTTTTAGATGTGGACTAATGGTGGTAATGACTCCATGGCCTCCAACACTGTAGTTCAAAGAAGTCCTTTCGATGTGTTGAGGGGGATGGAGTGACTCCATTGGCCTCCGAACACTGTAGTTTGAAGAAGTCCTTTAGATGTGGAGGGTTAATGACTCTATGGCCTCCAACACTGTAGTTTTGAAGAAAGTCCTTTAGATGTGGAGGTAGTGACTCCATGGTCCTCCAACACTGTTAGTTTAAAGAATGTCCTTTAGATGTGGAGTACTGACTCATCCATGGCCCCAACACTGTAGTTTTGAAGAAGTCATTGAATGTGGACGGTAGTGCCTCCATGGCCTTCAACACTGTAGTTTTGGAGAAGTCCTTTTAGATGTGGAGGTAGTGACTCCATGGCTCTCACACGTGTATAGTTTAAGAAAGTCCTTTTAGATGTGGAGAGTAGTGACTCCATGGCCTCCAGAGACTGTAGGTTTTAAGAAGTCATTTAGAATGTGGAGGTGTTAGTGACCTTCCATGGCCTCCAACACTGTAGTTTGAGAGAGACATGTTAGATGTGGAAGGTATGTGACTCCATGGCCTCCAACACTGTAGTTCGAAGAAGTCCTGTAGATGTGGAGGTAGTGACTCCATGCCTCCAACACTGTAGTTTTGAAGAAGTCCTTTAGATGTGGAGGTAATTGAACTCCATGGCCTCCAACACTGTAGTTTGGAAGAAGTCCTTTTAGATGATGTGGAGTAGTGACTCCATGGCCTCCAACACTGTAGTTTTAAAGACGTCCTTTAGATGTGGAAGGTAGTGACCTCCATGGCCTTCCAACACTGTAAGTTTGAAGACGTCCTTTAGATGTGGAAGGTATGACTCCTGGCCTCCAACACTGTATTTCAAGAAGTCCTTTAGATGTGGAGGTAGTGACTCCATGGCCTCCAACACTGTAGTTTAAAGAAGTCCCTTTAGAATGTGTGGAGGTAGTGACTCCATGGCCTCCAACACTTGTAAGTTTGAAGAGAGTCATTTAGATGGTGGAGGTAGTGACTCCATGGCACTCCAACACTGTAGTTTGAAGAAGTCCTTTAGATGTGGAGGTAGTGACTCCATGGCCTCCACCATTGTAGTTTAAGAAGTCCTTTAGATGTGGAAGGTAGTGACTCCATGGCCTACAACACTGTAGTTTGAAGAAGTCCTTTAGATGTGAGGCAATGACTCCATGGCCTCCAACACTGTAGTTTGAAGAAGTCCTTTAGGATGTGGAGGTAATGACTCTATGGCCTCCAACACTGTAGTTTTAAGACCGTCCTTTAGATTGTTGGAGGTAGTGACTCCATGGCCTCCAACAACTGTAGTTTAAAGATAAGTCCTTTAGATGTGGAGGTAGTGACTCCATGGGCCTCCCAATCCACGTAGTTTGAAGAAGTCATTGTAGATGTGAGGTAGTGACTCCATCGGCCTCAAACACTGTAGTTGAAGAAGTCCTTTAGACTGTGGATGTCGTGACTCCAATGGCTCCCAACACTGTAGTTTAAAGCAGTCCGTTAGATGTGGAGCGTAGTGACTCCATTGCCTCCAACACTTGTAGTTTGAAGAAGTCCTTTAGATGTGGAGTGTAATGACTCCATGGGCCTCCAACACTGTAGTTTAAAGAAGTCCTTTAGATGTGGAGGTAGTGAACTCCATGGCTCCCAAACACTGTAGGTTTAACAGAAGTACCTTTAGAATGTGGAGGTAGTGAACTCCATGGGCCTCCAACACTGTAGTTTGAAGAAGTCCTTTAGATGTGGAGGTAGGTGACTCCATGGCCTCCAACACTGTAGTTTGAAGAGGTCTTTTTAATGGTTGAGGTAAGTGTACTCCATGGCCTCCAACCACTGTAGTTTAAAGAAGTTCCTTTAGATGTGTAGGGTCGTGGACTCCATGGCCCTCCAACACTGTAGTTTGAAGGAAGTCCTTTAGATGTGGAGGTAATGGAACTCCATTGGCCTCCAACACTGTTAGTTTGAAGAAAGAAAGAAGTCCTTTAGATGTGGAGGTAATGACTCTATGGCCTCCAACACTGTCAGTTTAAGAAGTCCTTTAGATGTGGATGTAGTGACTCCTGGACTCCAACACTGTAGTTTAAAGAAGTCCCTTTAGATGTGGAGGTAGTGACTCCATGGCCTCCAACACTGTAGTTGAAGAGAGTTCATTTAGATGTGGGAGGTTAGTGACTCCATGGCCTCCAACACTGTAGTTTAAAGAAAGTCCTTTAGATGTGCGGTAGTGACTACATCGGCCTCTCCAACACTGTAAGTTTAAATAAGTGCCTTTAGATGTGGACGGTAGTGACCTCCATGGCCTCCACACGTGTAGTTTGAAGAAGTCCATTTAGATGTGGAAGGTAGTTGACGCCATGGCCTCCAACACTGTAGAAATTTTGAAGAAGTTCCTTTAGAATGTGGAGGTAGTGACTCCATGGCCTACCAACACTGTAGCTTTTAAGAAAGTCCTTTAGATGTGCGAGGTAATGACTCCATGCGCCTCCAACACTTGTAGTTTTGAAGAAGTCATTTAGATGTGGAGGTAGTGACTCCCATGTCCTCCACACTGTAGTTTTTGAAGAAGACCTTTCGATGTGGACGGTAGTGTGAACTCCATGGCCTCCAACACTGTAGTTTTGAAGAAGTCCTTTAGGATGTGGAGGGTAGTGACTCCATGACCTCCAAACACTGTAGTTTGAAGAAGTCATTTAGATATGTGGAGGTAGTGACTCCATGGCCTCCAAACACTGTAGTTTGACGCAAGACCTTTTAGATGTGGAAGGTTAATGACTACATGGCTCCCAACACTGTAGTTTGAAGAAGAAGGTCTTAGATGTGGAGGTAGTGAATCCATGGCCTCAACAACACGTAGTTTTAAGAAAGTTCCTTAGATGTGGAGGTAATGACTCCATGGCCTCCAACACTGTAGTTTGAAGAAGTCATTTAGATGTGGAGGTAGTGACTCCAATGGCCCTTCAAACACTGTAGTTGAAGAAGTCCTTTAGATGTGGAGGTAGTGACTCCATGGCCTACAAACACTGTAGTTTAAAGAAGTCCCTTTAGATGTGGAGGTACTGACTACCATGGCCTTCCAAACACTGTAAGTTTTTAAGAAGGTCATTTAATAGATGTGGAGGTAGTGAACTCCATGGCCGCCAACACTGTACGTAGTTGAAGAAGTCCTTGAGATGTGGAGGTAGTGGACTCCATGGCCTCCAACAAACTGTAGTTTGAAGAAGTCCTTTAGATGTGGAGGTAGTGACTCCATGGCTCCCAACACTGGTAGTTTGAAGAAGTCCTTTAGATGGTGGAGGGTAATGACTCCATGTCCTCCAAACACTGTTAGTTTTAAAGAAGTCCTTTAGATGTGGAGGTAGTGACTCCATGGCGCTCCAACACTGTAGTTTGAAGAAGTCCTTTAGATGTGGATGGTAATGACTCCTATGGCCTCCACACTGTAGATGTTGAAGAAGTCCGATAGATGTGGATGGTAGTGACTCCATGGACGCCAACACTAGTAGTTTGAGAAAGTCCTTTAGATGTGGATGTAGTGACTCCATGGCTTCAACCACTGTAGTTTGAGAGAAGTCCCCTATTAGAATGTGGAGGTTAGTGACCTCCATGGGGCCTCCAACACTGTAGTTAAGAAGTGTCCTTTAGATGTGGAGTCAGTGTGACTCTATGGCCGCTCAACACTGTAGTTTGAAGGAAATCCTTTTAGATGTGGAGGTAGTTGACTCCGATGGCCTCCCAACACTGTTAGTTTAAAGAAGTCCTTTAGATGTGGAGGTCGTGGACTCCATGGCCTCCAACACTGTAGTTTTGAAGAAGTCATTTAGATGTGGATGGTCAGTGACTCCATGGGCCTCCAACACTGTACTTTAAAGGGAAGTCCTTTAGATGTGGATGTAGTGACCTACATGGCCTCCAACACTGTAGTTTAAATAAAGTCCTTTAGATGTGGATGAGTAGTGACTCCCTGGCCTCCAACACTGTAGTTTTAAAGAAGTCATTTAGATGTGGAATGTAGTGACTCCATGGCCTCCAAGCACTGTAGTTTGAAGAAGAAGTCCTTTAGATGTGGAGGTAGTTGACTCCATGGCCTCCAACACTGTAGTTTAAAGAAGTCCCCTTTAGATGTGGAGAGTAATGACTCCATGGCCTACAACACTGTAGTTTGAAGAAGTTCCTTTAGATGTGGAGGTAGTGACTCCATGGCCTCCAACACTGTAGTTTTTGAAGAAGTCGTTAAGAGGTGGAGGTAGTAATAGTGACTCCATGGCCTCCAAACACTTGTAGTTTGAAGAAGTCCTTTAGATGTGGAGTAGTGAACTCTATGGCCTCCGAAAACATTGGATCTTGTTGTGTTCTACTACAACATTATAAAGGAGATAGCTGCATGATGAAATCAACATATCATTGTATAATCACTCCTAATGTTGTCTATTAGAATGTCAACATATGTGTTTATTCCAATCTCGTAAGGATGACCGACGTTAACTTGGTTTTGATGGCGGTTTAGTCTTGGCATGTCTGCTTTGAATCTGCCTGTTGTGTTTTTGTGATTTTGACAGCTTCTTTTCCAGTAGCTGTATGTCTCTTAAAAAAACAAACATCTGTATGAGATTAACGTTGTGATATTTTTGTTTCAGTTGTGTTTGCAATTCATCACCGTGGGTGTATTATTATTACAACCCCCCACTAGGACCTCCTTCAATTGGATATGAGGCATCCTCCGTGCATGACACCTGTGGCTAGATGCTGCTTCATTTGAACACTGGAGCTTCCTGTAAGTTAGTTGAGGACGCCTCCTTCTGTCATTCGTGTAGCCTCCTCACTGTATGCTTGTGAGGACGGCCTCCTTCTGTCCATGCCTGAGCCTCCCTCCTGTAATGCTTGTGAGGACGCCTCCTTCACCTGTCATCTGAGCCTCTCTCCTGTATGCTGATGAGGACGCATCCTTCTGTTCATCTGAGCCTCCTCCTGTATGCTGTGAGGACGCCTCCTTCTGCCATCTGAGCCTCCTACTGTATTGCCTTGTGAGGACGCCTCCTTCTGTCATCTGAGCCTCCTCCTGTATGCTTGTGAGGAGACGCACTACTTCTGTCATCTGAGGCCTCATCCTGTATGCTTGCGAGGACACCTTCCTTTCTGTTTTCATCTGAGCCTCCTCCTGTATGCTTGTGAGGAAGCCTCCTGCCACCTCTGTCACATGAACAGACCCCCTTTCCTGCAGACCGTTGAACTAAATTCAGCATCTGCGCTGCTTCTCTCTGGAACTGGTCTCTGCTGGAGCCTGGGTCCTATGATGGAGCTGGGTCCCTCTGCTGGAGCTGGTCGTACTGCTGGAGCTGAGCCAGTCTCTGCTGGAGCTGGGTCTACGCTCTCCTTCACTCTAATTGTTCTCTCTGTCTTTCTCACCTGAAAACTCCTCTCATTCTGCTTCCCTGTCCTCTCCTTCAAAAATAGACAATTCAAGACTTTAACCATTTTGTATTGATATAAACAATAAACGGTGCATCTTTAATTGCTGACGAACTTTGTAGTTGGCTAACTGCTTTACCACAACGCCGTGCATTCTGTTGGCAGATTGAGGGGTGGGATATCCTGCTATTTATTCTGGTAGGTGCTGCCTCGGAGGACAGGGTCTTCCGTGAAACACTGTTGAAAGAGACATTCTTACCAGAAAAAGTATCTATGTGACTTACATGTATTTCTATTTGACAAAGATAGTAGCTGGACCTTAATCGAGTAAAGCCAACTCTTCCAAGTGGATCCCTCGCACACAGCATAACCCACTGTCTTAAGGTCCTCGAAGGACTGCTGCAAGACTGATGTCCCTACGCCTGATGTTTCTCAGCTTATATGCTTCCTCCTGAAGTAATTGTAAGTGTGTATGGTTTAATCTCACATTTTATTGGAATTCACTTTTTGTTTGATTTTTTTATTACAGGCTTGGTTTTCCTTTTTATGGAAATAATGACGGACTCTTCTCTCGAGCCCTGCAAGCGCAGAATTCTACCCTCTCCAGGATCAGAAGAGCGCCTCAGCCAGGTTTATGATTAATCTAGACATCATCAGTTGTTCTTCAAACCTCCTTCTCTGGGACTCCCAGGCCATGGGCATGCTGTGTGTATAATAGGACCAGTGTGTTAGTTTAAAGTTTATGGTTGTGTTCTCAATCCTTGTTCTCTTGTACCTCTACATGCTACACTGAAGTGTTTAAATCATCCTTTAGATGGCTTGATGAGTCTGAGGACACCTCCTGTCACCTGAACCTCCTGCGAACCACCTGCAACTACATTTGGCATCATCTGCTGGAGTTGGGTTCTATGCTCCACCGGGTCTCCTGTTTTATACTTCCATTGAGTAGTGTACTGGTGTTGATTAACATCAGTGGTAGTATATGGTGAGTTTGTAGATAATGTTTCTGTTATGGGTTTATGTCCTCTATCCTGGTATTCACCATGATTGTTTTTAATAGTACTCTACAGTTCATTTAAACAGGCACGCATAGTTGTTTTTTCTCTATGTATGTGTAAGAGGAGTGTGAACGTTTAGACTCCAGAAGTCATTAGAAAGGCAGCCTTTCTTGGTCCTCCTGTGACCAAGCACCCCAAATGAGAACCTTCCATTCTTACTGATGGTTGTCTGATACAGTTTATTGTGTAAGATGGACTCCATCCCTTCCACATTCTTTACTGATGGTGTCCTGCTATAGTTAGTAGTGTAGATGGACTGCTCCATCCCTTCCATTCTTACTGATGGTGTCCTGCTATAGTTAGTAGTGTAGGACGGACTCCATCCCTTCCATTCTTATACGAGGTGTTGTACTGCCTATAAGTTAGTAGTGTAGGCTGGACTCCAATTCCCTTCCATTCTTATGATGGTGTACTGTTTATAGTTAGTAGTGTAAGATGGACTCCATCCCTTCCATTCTTACTGATGGTGTCCTGCTATAGTTAGTAGTGTAGATGGACTCCATCCCTTCCATTCTTACTGATGGTGTCCTGCTATAGTTAGTAGTGTAGATGGACTCCATCCCTTCCATTCTTACTGATGGTGTCCTGTTATAGTTAGTAGTGTAGATGGACTCCATCCCTTCCATTCTTACTGATGGTGTCCTGTTATAGTTAGTAGTGTAGATGGACTCCATCCTTCCATTCTTACTGATGGTGTCCTGCTATAGTTAGTAGTGTAGATGGACTCCATCCCTTCCATTCTACACTGATGGTGTCCTGCTATAGTTAGTAGTGTAGAGTAGACTGCATCCCTTCCATGGCTTACTGATGGTGTTCCTGCTATAGTTTAGTAGTGTAGATGTACTCCATCCCTTCCATTCTTACTGATGGTGTCCTGTTCTAGCTAGGTAGTGTATATGGACTCTCATCCTTCATTCTTACTGATGGTTGTCCTTGCTATAGTTTCGTATGTCAGATGGACTCCATCCCTTCCATTCTACTGATGGTGTCCTGCTATAGTTTAGTAGTGTAGATGGAACTCCATCCCTGCAGACTTCTGGGGTCTACGTCACAACACTCCTTCTCTTCAATCAAAACTGACACATTCCTCTGTGTGGAGACACCACCATGAAACCATCGCCTGATTAGCAACATCCACAATAACGGTGAACATATTATAGAATAAAGACCCACACTGTATCCTGTCCCTTTTGAAACAGTAGAATAAAAGACGCACACTGTATCCTGTCCTATGAAAACATTAGGATAAAGACCCCACACTGTATCCTGTCCTATGAACAGTAAATAAAGACAAACACTGTATCCTGTCCTATTAAAACCATTAGGATAAAGACCCACACTGTATCCTGTCTATGAAAACAGTAGAATAAAGACCCACACCTGTATCCTGTCCTATGAAACATTAGAATAAAGAACCCACACTGTATCCTGTCCTATGGAAACATTAGGATAAAGACCCACACTGTATCCTGTCCTATGAAACATTAGGATAAAGACCCACACTGTATACTGTCCTATTGAAACATTAGGAATAACGACCCACACTGTATCCTGTCCTTTGAAACAGTAGAATAAAGACCAAACTCGTATCCTGTCCTATGAAACATTAGGATAATGACCCACAATGTAATCCTGTCCTATGAAACAGTAGAATAAAGACAAACACACTGTACTCCTGTCCTATGAAACATTAGAATAAAGACCCACACTGTATCCTGTCCTCCTATGAAAAACATTAGAATAAAGACCCACACTGTATCCTGTCCTATGAAACATTGAGGATAAAGACCCACACTGTATCCTGTCCTATTTAAACATTAGGATAAAGACCAACACTGTATCCTGTCCTATGAAACAGTAGAATAAAGACCCACACTGTATCCTGTCCTAATGTGAACAGTTAGAATAAAGACCCACACTGTAATCCTGTCCTAGGAACCATTTAGGATATAAGACCCACCTGTAATCCTGTCCTATGAACACAGTATAAATAAAGACCCACACTGTAATCCTGTCCTATGAAACATTAACTAAAGACCCACACTGTATATTGTCCCTGCCACTATGTATAATGACAGGAAGACAGGTTTCAGGACGTATTAGGGGTTTTATTATACTCCACCCAACACAAGGTACCGTCATAACAAACCACAGGGACGAAGCCCAAAACAAACACGTTATATATATATATATAACACAGGCTGTAACCCAAACACGTATATATATATATATATATATATATATATACAACACAGGCGCTGTAACCCAAACACGTATATATATATATATATATAACACATTGCTGTAACCAAAACACGTTGGTATATATATATATATAAATATATATTTATATATATATATATTTTATATAAACACCCACGGGCTGTACCCAAACACGTATATATAATATATATTATAATACAGGGCTGTACTATAACCATACCCCCCCCCCCCCCCCCACGTATATAAAATATATATATATATAGACACCAGGGCTGTAACCCAAACACGTATATATATATAGATATATATTTATATATATCCTATATATATCATATATATAATATATATATATATATATATATAATAAAACAGGGCTGTAACCCAAACTCCAGTATATATATATATATAATATCAGGGCTGTAACCCAAAACACGTATATATATAATATATTATATAACACAGGGCTGTAACCCAAACACGTATAAATATATATATATATATATTGATATATATGATATATAACACAGGGCTGTAACCCAAACAAAAGAGCGAGGTATAAAACTACTAAATAATACAGCGGGACGAGAACCTGTAACAACAAGAGCCACAATACACGGTAACTCGGGAGGACCCACGGACATGGGACAATAATGGACAAGGACAATGGGGAACAGGAGGGCCCATATAGACACATACTAATCCGGGGAAATGGGAACCATGTATGGTAATTGAGACAACACAGTCCGGGGTTGGTGGTTAATGAACCACATCAGTGGCGCCTAGAAGGCCGGTGACGTAATTACCTCCGGAGCTGGGTGAACGGGAATGAGCAGCAGTACCGTGGGGATCCTTTACCAGTACCCCCCCCCCCCGCCCTTGAGAGCGCTGTACCCAGCATCGGGACGACCACCGGCCTCGGGGACGACCACAGTGACGCGGTGCGGGAAGGTCAGGGAGCCGACGGTGGAAATCCCTGCGTCAGCGAAGCAGTCCAGGATGTCCACCGCAGGGAACCCAGCACCGCTCCTCTGGGCCGTACCCCTCCCAGTCTATGAGGTACTGGAGACGCCCCGCCCGACGCCTCGAATCAAGGACTTCACGGGACCGAGTACGCCGGACCTCCCTCGAGTCAAGATGAGCAGGGGGGCGTCACTGGCTCCCAGCCTCAGCGAGGGAGACCAGGCACCACTGGCCTGAGGAGAGACACATGAAAAGTCGGGTTGGGTGGGGTTTTTTAATACGGGAATCCAGCAGGGAGTTGCAAACGGTAACCTTCCTACCTCATACCCTCTTCGGGACTTTAAACAGCCCTCACAAACCAATCAGCAGCCTTCGGCCTCGGTGATTAGCGTCGACCAGCAGCCTTGCCTTTGGCCTCTGTGGCAGCTTCTCCTCTCTCCCCCACCGCTTTGATCCGATGCTGCCGTTGTTGCCCTGGAGAAGCCACTTTCTTACTATCCATCATACTATCAGCTACTACCTAACTGTTAACATTAGCGAATTCCATCCAGCTGCGCCAGTGACTGTTGTTGTTTTTTGTATTAGTACGTAACTTTGAAAGTAAAAACCTAAAACGGTCAAATGACCCACCCTCTACTGTGAAGTTTTTTTCAACGGTAAAAATGCGTATGATGTACGTATGATGCGTGCAAGGGAGTTGCATGAATGAAGCATACACAACAAATGGGTTGGGCGTGACGGAGGGGGGGCAGATTATTGTGGGACAGAATATGGATACAGAACCGAGGGGGCACAAGATTCCCAACTAAGGGGCATTGCCCTCTTCTGCCCCCTGGTGGCGCGGGCCTGGGTTGTGAGATGAACCATGCATGTATGAGAGGAATACCTGTGAATGGACTAACCTTTTTGACAGGAGGAATAGCCTCCCGGTTGTGAATGAGGGAGAGTGTGGGTTGTTATTTCTTAGACTGTAAAGGATCAGATTAATAACCAATAAAAGAGTGTGGTTATAGAAGAGAGAACCGTGACCAGATTAGGTGGAAAAATGTGAGGAGAACTGCACTAGTAGGGACACCAAGCCTGAAGACTACTGAACCAATCCATTTGCATAATAAGATTGAAATGTTGATAGAAGAGATTGGAATTGGCCTAGTAAGCTGATTGGAATAATACGTTTTCGATCAGGGGGCGGTCCTTGTGTTCAATAGGGCGAATATGGGCGAACGCACTGCCAAACGGGAAAAGGAAGGGATGTTTTGTTCTAAATCAATTATATCACGGCAACAGTAGTTTATCAGTGTTTTGTTAATTCCGACGTCTGATCCTGCACAGCTGACACTAAATGTCCAATCATGCTAAAAGATCGTGCTTTTCAAAATGCCCCCCCCCCCCCTTTTGTGGCGATTCATTCAGGTTGAAAATCGCCCCAAAGCTCTGTCATAGACTCCATGTAAAATCTATTTTTTCCAAATATCATAGATTTCAATACAATCTCCTATGGGTTTCTGAGGGTTGCACTGACGGCGGCGCTTTCGTTCATTACGTAACATAACCATGAATGTAAACTAAGAAAAGGCGGGTAAGCTAGCAGCGTGGAATCCAATTCAATACATACGATCAAAATGGCTAGGCCTTCAGTGCAACCCGATTGTGTCTTTGAAAGAAGTTCCTTTTTGCGGCGACAAACTGAAGATAAATTGGCAACGAAACAATTAGGACCTTCCCAGACCAAAAATTTAATCAATTCAACAGCTTTCTACTAAAAGGGGGGAAGGTCCTAACAACCGCAGGATTTTCTCAAAACTTTGGTACCGAAACGAAACACCTTGGATAGCATGCTGCGATGTAGGCTAATTGCAGTCCTTCTTCTACCCCCTGCTTACTCTTTCACCCTGAAGGCGGCACGGCAGACAGCACCGCTTGGACAGCGACTGGTGTGTAACGGGACAGGCCACCATCTTTCAGGAAAGATTAAGAAAACATGAGCTGTGCAAAGACCACACATGGATGCTGTTTGCGGATTGGGTCTGCCTTTGGGTGAGAGGGGGGAGAGTGAACTCCGCACTCGAAATGGATGAGGGGATACAGGCTAGCTGTCCGCGGCCACAACGATGAGGTTAGTGTTGATAATACAACAAGTTTACTGGAGAACTGAAACTGACACGGCTGACAAGAGTAGGACCCTTTTGTCACCATTGGTATTGGATAGGAACAGAACTTATAACCAAGCTTCTTGACCTGTAATAGGATCTTAGCAACATAAATTTTTAAAACATTTTTACTCACATTCATATTCCGAACTTCCTATAACAAAATTATTTTACTACGCCATTCGCCAATCACCGCCACCTCCTCAGGCCGGCTAAATAATCCAGTGGGTGGGTTCCGATATATAATGTTATCTAGGGGTTCCGATATATATGGCTTCTATATGAAGATATGGGGAAAAAGAATGAGAAATTGTATGTGTGTATAATCGATTACTGGAGATTTGATAAAGTAATCATGGAAATAATAATCATAATAATTGTATACAAACTTGCACACCCAAACGTAGACGTACGTAAGGGGTGAGAAAAGTATTCTGAGTTGGTCCCTTTATGGATCATTTGATAAAGATAAGGTTAAAGCATTGTATGACTGTCTAAAGGCTCTGGGAAATAGTCTAAGAAAAAGATTGCCATATGTTCACTTTTGGTAAAAGTATGGGAATTGACTTACCCCTAACTAATAAAAACTATAAATGCTTATGGGATTTCCTCCGTCTTGGTAATACATTTTGAAACCAAACCTATGCCCTGTTAAATAGAACCATTGAAATGTTGAACATGTAGAGATTTGTTTTTAAACTTAAGGCTATAATTTATTGTACTCCCGATGGAGTTTTTGTTGATATTCCAACCGTTGACGTTCTAAAAACCAATTAGTGGGTAGGCAAAATGGAAAGTGTCTGTTTACCTGTCTACACCCTCAGGCGCCAGACTTATGATGGACGGAGAGCGCCATCTACTGGGGACGGATGGACAGTGCCAGGCCATTCATAGTGAAAGATACAATCAGAAAGAAACCTGGTCTCGAGAGCTGCCTGGGAGAGTAGTCTCCCTCCGTGGGATGTTCAAAGTTTCTGTATTTTTTTTATAACCCAACCCTGATCTGTACTTCTCCATAACTTTGTCCCTGACCTGTTTGGAGAGCTCCTTGGTCTTCATGGT